>JANHZU010006215.1:102307-112628 GCA_032468055.1 Acrochordus granulatus | reverse complement strand
GTTTGCTGCCACCACTGCTGCTGCCCTGGAAGAGAATAAGGAGGGCACTGGGCAGGACAGAGGAATCCCACCTGAGAAGGCTCCTCAGGTGGAGCCTGTGCTGTCATCACAGCCCACCCACCTGACCAGCCCGGGCCCACTACCACTGCTGCCGCTGCACTCACCGGCAGTCTTGGAGGAGGAGGAAATCATGGAGGAGGAAATGGAGGGCAAGTGCCTGGATCTCTGCCTCAGCAGCTCAACAAGTAGGCCTCGGCATCTCTTTTGTATCCTAATGACCTTCAAGATGGCACCACAGATGGCAGTCTCAGTGAAGCAAGCTCTCGCACTTTGCTGCAATTCCACAATTCTCTGCAACTCTTTGCAGATTACATATTCCAGAAAAGAATTCCTGGACATTGGAAAGCAACTTTTCTGCACACTTTACTGTTGAATATCTAACTTCATTTATTGTTATCACTTTATTTACTGTTGTCTTTCAAATATGCTGAAAGTTGCTATATTAGAATCAAATTCCTTGCGTGTCTAATTATGCTTGGCCAATAAAGTATCTGAAGTATCTGATACCAATTGAGTTAACTACTTAATATCACCTTATTAATGGTTTTGAAAATTTAAACTGGTACAAGAAATTTTAAAATACAGTACTATCTACTGTTACTTCAAATTTGTATTGAAATCTTCTTACAAAACAGATGTAAATCTCTTTTCTCTAATTTTCTTCCCTTTTAGATATCTACCAAAACAAGCAAATAATAAACTGCACAGTGTAAAAAGGTATGAATATTGTGTCAATTTGGGGAAAGAGAATTGTTGGGATGAAAGGAAATGAAACAGTTCTTGAAAGTAAGTCTAATCTACTGCTTAAATGGCTTTATATGTTTACAAGAATTCCTCCTGAGCACCAAAGCTCCTGACTTTGGGTTATATCAAATATTTAATGATCAAGCCCCTCCTTCACTTGATCATGTGTAACGACTCAAGGCTGATCTCATCTTCATACATGATCCACTCTTGGTTTCCTCCACAAGAATATATTATTAATTGTATACAGTATCCTATAAATAGTAAAAAACACTCTAGAATGTCAAGTCTAAAAACTGTCATATATTATTAATTGTATACAGTACCCTATAAATACTAAAAAACACTCTAGACTGTCAAGTCTAAAAATTGTCATAATGTAATTTTTAGATTGTAAGCTGCTTCTTGCATCAGATAGAATATGAAGAAAATCCTCTTTTGTTTATTATAAAAATATGTAATTTTGGTAATAACTAATGCAGTTTTGTCGAGTGAAAAAAGGAACACTTTATCTTCAGATAAAAATCTCGTCATGGCTTTATTTTTCCCTAAAAGGCTGGATAAAGTAGCTGATAAACTTCAGCTATCAAAATAGCTTCAATAAGAACTTTAATGAAGCACATGGGAGCCATTTATTGACTCTTCAACTATTAAGATGTAATACTGTTTTAATAGTATCTCTGTCTTCATTTGGGAAATAACCAATCAAGGGATCAATGTGCCAAAAACTTCATTTCTCAGTTTGGTTCAATGAATGCACTTTAATATATTTTTAACGATTAAAGGCAACTATCCTCCAATCCTCCACTGCTGCCAATCAGGAGAGGGAAAAGAGTTTGTGTAGACAATCTAAAGAAATGAGAAGGATTTATAAGGCTCAGTGGTTCCAAATAAATAAATAAGCAGAACAGCAACTCTGCTTGTTCTGTCTAAAGTAAGAGATTGCTTCACATCAAAGAAACTTACCTGCAAAGTATGCAAACCCCCACCCCCATCATGAACTGCTGTCAACCTGTGTGAGACATTTCTATTTCTCAGACATGTTTCGAATGCAAAGGACTGTTTTCTAAGGTTCTCACAGCTCCACTTCCTTTGGGATACAGATGTGTAGCCCAAGACCCCAATCAGATAACGCCCATTTACATATTTATAAAGACTCCTGTAAAATCTCATATCAATTGTTGCTACTATATATAGTGCTTTTCAAAGTATCTTGTGGGCACAAGCGCTCCACTGCACCGTTCCTGTCAGGAGTCCTGATATATCGTAAAATGTGATTTCAATGTAAATGTGGCCCACATCCCTTAATCATACCACTTCACAAACTCTTTTCTGCTGGGGTAGCTTAAATCTAAACACACTCAAGCAGCTTGCTACACTGGAGCAAGATTTCTTCCATATATTTTTTCTTAAGTCAAAAAAATCCCCAAGACAACAATGCCAAGTAGAAAAAAACCCTGAACGTTTTCTGCAGAAAGATGGGCCGTCTCCAAATCCTTGTGCCCTATCAGACAAATTAAAGTAAATCAAGCATGAAATGAAGCAGAAGAGCCCCGAGATAAGACTCCTTTAAGTCGTTTACAGATTAGGATAGAGAGAGGTGCATCTGGTCTCTGGCAGAGAAGGAGGCCAGTTTCTCATCTCACAATAGCAGCCTGTGTATAGGATTACCTTACCTTGTCACTGACAAGGGAGAAAGCGCCTGCAGAATGTCTCTAACTAACTTCCTAATGTTCCCAGTTAAGTTGCCTTATTAAAGTATTAACGGTTGCAATGATAGAAATACATTTTGATAAAAACAAAATAAAGCAGATGCAAGTCTGATTTATGAACGGGTCAAGCATTGATTAAATTGAGGTGGGGAGAAAGGGGGGAAGGGCTAGAAACAGAGGAGCTTTCTCTTTTATCACTCACATTTTGCTACTTGAGATAACGTGTTCTGAACTGCAATCACAGCCACAACCCACTGGTTCAACTGGCTTTGCAAGCAGGGAAAGTTCAAAGAAGTCCTGCTTTTGTAACAGCAATGACATTTCGTGACTATAAACTGATCTTCAGATATTAACCTTGCCTGCCAGAGATCTATATACCAATGCTTTCAAATGTTCTACTCCTATTTGTTGGTACAAATCGAGAGCTCAATTCATTATGAGTCAGGCTATTCCAAGGCAGCTGTGACTAGCTTCCTTTATTCCCCCCCCCAAATCCTTTGGAAAGGCTGGCAGCAAAGCACATACACCCTTGTCACACCATACTCACAAATATAAAGCATAGTTGGCAAGAAGAGATAGAACTTGGCAAATGTTTATTCATCTCATGCTGTGCTGGAACAGTGGGAGTGATTCATTCTGTACAGATGGTGAGGCACACTTCTCATGCAGCAATATTTCTGAAGATGACTGGGCCTAAGTTCCTATCATGAGGATAAAGCATTCTGCAGGTGGCTTCTTCTCCATGTAGAATTCTAGTAGGAAGTTAACAATCTTCACTAAGGCAGACAACCAAAAGCACTAGGCCTGAAAATCCTTTAAAAATAATTAAGATGTAAAACTATCTTTTGACTTACCTCCAATATAAGCCAGAGAGAAACATGCATTGACTAAAGAGCAGCATTCAACATAACTGCAATTTTAGTTTCTTTAAGAGATGTAGCACTTGAATGAAACACAACAATTCAGTTCATTAAAGTATCAAAAAGTTAAATGAAAATAAATTTTATTTATACATTTGAATTGTGGACTGAAAAACTGGAATATCCAATTTTGGAGAAACAATGGCTTCAGGTATTAAAAATGGGAAATATAGTTCCCATGATTTAAAATAGATAATTGAACAATTAAACCTAGAGTTCTCACTCTAGGCATAAATGACAGGCTCAACATCTTCTATCCTGGACACATTATGCACATTGGCTTTCTGGAGAAGGCTCTAACACTGGGAAAGGTGGAATAAAAAAGAAGACAACCAGCAGCAAAGTGGATCAGCTCAGTAACTGGGTGTACTGTCAGATGACCTGAAACATCAGATTAGGGACAGAACATCATGAAGAAAATCTTCCTATATGGTCACTAAGAGTTGACATTGACTTGATGGCATATAATAACCAATTAATAATTTAAAAATTAATTCATCAGAAAATATTAGTCACTAGACCAGTCAAAGAACGCTTAAAAAAGATAGGCCCTAGATGTCTTATGTTGGCAATGTAAGATTTTTAAAGAGTCTTTAATTCATATAATTAGGTCCTGTTCTGTTATTGCTTTGATGTGGTTTCAAATTACTGCATGTTATAATAGAATTTTGAGAATAAAGAATGTAGTGAACATTATAGTATATTGCTGAATTATATTTCTAAAACATGGAGAATTTTGGTTCTATCAACCTGAGATACAGCAAAGAGGATAATTTTACATAATTGGAAAGAAAGTTACTGTCTTAATTTTAAGGAATGGGTCCAGGACATGAGTTTGTTATTTGAAAAGCCTCTGTGTTCTAAAAATTAGATGACACTTTTTGTTGCCATGTGATTTAAATTTAATGATAAGCTTACCAAGTATGTATAGTTGTTTATAGTTATTTCACAGATCTTTTTTCTGTTAATTTATGTTCAATTCATTGTAATAATTACGTTTAGGATTTATTTGCTTTAGACTCAGAAAGAAATATATAAAACAACTGTGGATTTACTTGTGCTCTGATTAAATTTTATTGTGAAATTACTGTAGACTTAATAACATTTCTGTATAATTGAATTTGGTTTCTGTAACATTTATTCTCATCTTCTCTGTTCAAAACAGTTGTGTTCTAACTAAAAAAAACCTTAGGGTTTTCAAGGGAATTATTTCTATATCATGCCTGTATCTCTAAGGTAACATGGATTGAAATAAACAAAGTTAAGCAGTTCTGCTTCTAGAAAACAACATGATTTAACAACAGAAAATGAGCACACGTGCAGAAGAAAAGTCAATTAAAAAAAAATACTAGCTTCAACTGTTTGTCTATATTACATTCACTCCAGGTATTTCCTAAAATCTTTCCTGAAAGACTTAGGAAGTAATATATGTATAATTTAATTTTGTGTCTCCCAGTATTTATTATGACACTCTGTTCCGTATAGCTTTATAAAAATAAAATAAATGTGCTCAGATGAGCATTAATATTACCTGCTTATTATATTAGTATTGTCTCATTCCTTAAAATCCACAAGATTTCATATCTTATTCCTTTTTGTATTTATCAATAACCCAATAAAATGTGAAATATTTTAGGTGCAGAAATACTGATTGGTTCAAAACCAGCCAACAAATCTAGATTTGGAAAAAAAAACTGAACTCATTGGATCAAGTCCAATTTTCTAGTACATTCTCAAAAAATTATTTGTGGTAATAGATATAGTGGTGCCAAATGACAGCAACATCAAGAAGAATGAGTATGAGAAGTTGGAGAAGTACCAGGGCCTGAAGAAGGAACTAGAGAGAATGTGAAAAGCCAATGTCAAAATAGACCCAGTAGTGATAGGAGCACTTGAAAATGTGACTCCTAAACTGGAAGAGTAGTTCTAACAGTTCCCAGGAACAACACCAGAGCTCTCTGTCCAGAAGAGTGCAATGCTAGGAACACTGCGCAGAATCCTCAAACTCTCAGCCCTCTGGTAGACGACCCAGGATTGAGGAAGACAAAGACACTCATAGGGTGAGAAGGGATTTTTTTACTAGCTACTTTATCTTGTTTAAAATGTCAATGTGGAAAGGGCAACCAATTTAGAAAATTATGTTATGCATACTGAAAGGAAATTCATTCTACTTATAGAAAGTTTTTTACTTTTAGTTGAAAATATCTACCAAAAAGATTTTCATTTACTGAAATTGCAGAAGCATTGCTATCAGAGCATCAATTGCTTCCAAATAGAAGAAGCCATAATTTGCCCAACAAATTCATAAGTTTTATGTTAAGTGGAAATCATTTTTGCACTTTGCTTTTTGATACTTCTTCTTAACATTGCTTTCATATTAGTTAAAATACAAGCTAATAGACTTTTATAGAAAATATTCATTGATCATCAGTACCCTACCAAAAAAGCCATATATAGCATGACATACATACATTAATTTTTATTGATTTCCACTTTTTTATTTGTACAAATTAATGCTGTTGAAAACATTAAAAAGTTGTTGCTGATTTCCCAATTAATATTCATGCAAACATGTCTCCTGTAATTTGTACAATTACTTATTAAAAGATGCCTAAAGATATATTCAATTTTAATAAATCTATTATATATAACATTACATATAAACATAAAAGTCTGGGATTCCCAATTATTGTTCATCAAGAAAACACTTACTCATCTGTACTTTTTTAAAGTATTCCAAATGGCAGTAATCTTACAAAGCTCTATTTAGTTTGTATCTTCATACAACAAGGTCTTAATAGAATGAGGCATACTCTTTTGTGAGAGCTGTACATCAAAAAAAGGCTTTCAAAAGCATAAGCATAATTATAAGCATGTTTTGGACAATCTTAGAAATTACTGGAAAAAAAATATACTAAATTTACTGCCATTATAAAAATTAAAATTGCGTTTGCAATGTTGAACATATGTTTACTATTCTACTTGAATTGGTATCATGACATTTCACAAAAGAAATTCATTTTGTGATTAGAATACCTTTTTAGTTTGTTTTAATTAAAATTCAACTGTTTTTACTTCAGTAAAATTCAATCCTGAAGAATACTGGCAAACCATTCTTCTGGAATTTATGGGCAAAAAAAAGACCTCAGTTGCTCAAATAGTTTAAAATTAATCAATATTTTAAAACATTTGATGCTTTGTAGACAATCTACTGAAGCTGAAGTTCAAATACTTTGACCATCTAATGTGAAGAGAGAACTCATTGGAAAAGACCATGATGCTGGGAAAGATTTAAGTCAAAGGAGAAGGGGATGGCAGAGGACAAGATGTAGATGCAATGGATGTGGATTTTGGTAGACTCTGGGAGGCAGTGCAGGTCAGGGTGTGGCCCTTTGGGTCACAAAGAGTAGGATACAACAAGGCAACTGAACAACAACGCAATATAGAGTGTCTAAGACTTCTAAATGACAATATATTCAATTAAAACATCTTTTGATTTTACCACTTGGGCCTGAAATATTTATTAACTTTGCCTGAAATTTCTAAATTATTAAGATTGTTAGAACCTCAACTTGTTTGAAGTTCCTGAAACTTTGATTTTGTATAACTGAAAAGTTGTATTAAGATAAATGTAAGATACCTGTGGGCAATTTTGGAATAATGCATTAAAATATCCTATTAATTAATCAATGGCTAGAGTTGGATTATTATACGATCTCAAAATTAAATTAATCCAATATAAATTTATTTTCCAAGTTTACTAGATACACCAGAGTACTGTATTAAATTTATTTTACAAAATTTTATTTAATTTTATTAAATTTATTCTCCAAGTTTACTGGATACCCCAGAGTATTATAGCAAATATTTCAACTTCTTTATATCGGAAGTACAAATCAGGATGACTATTAACTTACATGTTTTGAATGTGTTCTGTATTAATACAGTTTTAGGTTAATATTCATAAAATTGTAAATAGAGTGTTGAAAAAAGAAATAAGGGTTAAATATGTAAATATGATAAATTGTTATCTGAAAATATATAACCTATCAATGTAGAAAGAATTTTGGATTGATCATGGATTGCCAGAATATTGTTTTACCCCAATACAAAGTTTCGAATGTATCTGACCTTTAAATCTGGATAGAAATCATGTCTAAACTTTTTTCATGAGAATGTATTTCTTCCAATATCATAGAAAGTCTGATTAATATAATATCATATAGATTTAATTTGTTGACTGGAATTCTGTTGTGTATGTAATTGTTATAATATACAGATATTTTATTGGTGATAAAGACACACAAGGAACTTGACTTTGTTTATTTTGTATTGCTTTTTGTAATATCATTTATAATTATATTTGATTGTTCTTATTCTATCCTCCAAGCACAGGAGGAATGTGGTACATATTGGGTCCATCAAGAGACATGGTTAGACATGCATAACTGCAGATAATATTTCTGATTATGTAGCTCCAGTTGTATCATGTCACAGTAATGCTTAATGACATCACTCTCAAACAACTTCAGTTGCAAAAATACTGCCTCCCACTTGGTTGATAACCAAGTTTTTTAGTCAAAATAACAAATTTTATCTCCTTTTTCAGATAAATTTCAGATAAATTATACACATTATTCAGAATGTAGTGTTCAGGTCTATGAACTTCCTACATGCGGATTCCACAAATCCAAAAATGTGAAACAGATTCTACCTCAGCTTTTCATTTCTAATTGTTTATGGGACACTGAAGACTTTGAATGCAATGAATCTGAAAAATAAATTTTTATGCTGTGCATAAAAAGAAAAAATGTGGTACATAATGTACTTATTATGTTCAAAAACTGTTGTGTCCATGTGTATATGCACATACACAAACAAAATAGTTTTTTGTATTAATTCCGTCATTCAACATTAAATATATTTTCTATTTTTCCATTACTATTTAGACATGCACACACACAAAAGTGGGGAACATACTTTGACTGTAAGTATCAGGTCTGGTTTTGCTCGGATAATTCAGAATTTTATTGTTCTGACTTAAATTTCTTTTTATAATTTTGGTCTGAGAATTTAGAATAAATGATGAATGGAATGTCCAACTTTTTTAAAAAGGGGGATCATTTTTATTTGAAATTATTTTGAGAATAGTACATTTACTTAAAATCACAGTTTTAACATGGTCAATGTCGATCTTTTTGTCTTTCCATTTTTAGTCTGTATTGAACAAAAAATCTTCACGTATCCTACCCCGGTGCTTCTAGTGCCTGACATTTCCACACATAACATTGTCTTGCTCTACAAGGTACATTTGTGGAAATGCCTCTTGATATAGGAATAGATACTGTTATATAAGGTGACAACATTATGTATCCTTATTTTATTAATTATAATAGTTGATTAATTGCTATTCATTTTCACAGACAAGAAACAAAAAATCCTTTAAGAAACTCTAGGCTATAATCATCAGTGTGTTCAGGTTTTGTTTTGTTGTTTAACGTAAGAACAGCATGATAGGCTACAGAGAAAGCTAAAATGTGTCTCATTTTTAAGACTACAGTTGCAGTTCTATCATTCTGCAAGAATATCCCTATATTAATATATCGTTATCTTCACCTCTAATGACGGAGGGAGAAAACTAATATTAGGAAAGTAGGATTCAATGTTATGCACATCTTCACAGCTTCTGTATCCACAGATGGGTCAATTCTTTGATTTGTCTTCATTAATCTTAATACAATCAATAAACTTCCTATGTTTTTACCACTGAAGTGATACACAGTAACTCATACCTTTGTAATATCCTCATATTAAAATGTAACATAAAATGACTTAATCTTGCATACAATTCAACTATCTTCACCCAGTCAGATGTGTGAAAAAGACCAAAAGATGCTTCCTGATCCCATTTTGTAAACTAAACCTTCAAGACAACTGAAGAGAAGAAACAGCTGAAGAAATGAGCTTCACCACTACTAAATTTTCTGCCAAAGTCTAGCAGCAGAATACATCTCTCAAATACTGATTGTCTCCAGCATCAAACAGTGTTACTATTACTGTTTGAATAATGAGGAAAGCCCTGCCAAGACTCTCTTAATGCAAGGATATATGGGACATCAAACACGTCCTGAAGAAACTAGGCAGGAACTTTACATTCCCCACATGACCATTTTGGACCTAATGAGTTTAATTGTCTTCTGCTAAAGCCACCAATAATGAGATCTGAAATTATCAGCTGTTTTAGAAACGAGGCCAATATATAAAAATCAATCTCCAGGGTCAATACAAAACAAACACAACAAGCTATTTTTGTGCTGAATTTCTGAATCAGCAAAGGAGTGATCAAATGAAATTAAACTCCTCTTATAAGGTCAAGACCTAGGGAGAACCAGAAGCTGAGAGAAAAACACTGTCCCGATAATTCTTTGGTGTTGCTAATAAATTTACCTCAGTTCACCTTGGTCAAATAGAAACTCACTGGAAGATTCTCATAAAGAATTTCTACTTCTGACTTACATTCTGAGAAAATCTCTTCTCATTTTTTAGAATGCAAAAGCATCTTATAAAAAAAAATAGCTCAAATCATTCCAACCAAAAGTTCACAAAAATTTGAAAAAAAGGGTAAAAGGCAAAAGATTTATACGATTTGAAAAGAAATCAGAGTATGGGTGTGTGTCTGTATTTACTTCTTAGATTTTGTTATTTGTTAGATTCTTTATTGTTATTGCCTTTGTTGTTCAGTCACGCAGTCGTGTCCAACTCTTAGCGACCCCGTGGCTGCATTGCGCCAGGCCCCCCTGTCTTGCACTGCCTCCTGGAGTCTTCCCAAACTCACACCCATCACACTGACTATGCTATCTATCCATCTCATCCTCTGCCGTCCCC
>JANHZU010006215.1:84428-94623 GCA_032468055.1 Acrochordus granulatus | reverse complement strand
TGGATAATTTCCAACTCAATATAATGTACAGATCTTCAAGCAATATGCATCATTTCCAGTGGATATTAGTGACTGATAGATTTTTATAAATTCCTCTGGCTATATAAGCACTCCCAAGAAACATATTGTTGAGTTTATATTTCATTCACAGATGGGTAAACTACCATCTTCAAGAAGATATATATGAATTCCACTGTATAATTTGACCAATTGCATCACCTTCAGCCTGTCAAATGATCAAGGGAGGTGTGGCTTTAAGCTCTGTTAAACAACTGTTCTATATCACCCAAGATGTACATGAACTGTAGAATGGGCACCTAATCCTCCCCCCAACAAAAAAATTAAATGTAATAGCAGCACAGGAAAACACTTAAATGGTAAATAGGAAAGAAGAGTTGGACTTCCTCAACATACATACAAGGAAAAAGAGAAGACAAGTCTAGGCTGGAAATAGACTTCTTGTGATATTCACATGTAGTCCCTCTGATATTCAGTTTGGTTCCTCATGCTTAGCTGTATCAGTAGTGGATTACTGGTGAAACATGCATGCTACTTCAATATTTTAAATTAATTACACATACCATTAAAGCAAGCTTTAATTTAATTTAAATTGTGCCTGAAAAACTGTATGAGTTAGAATATATGAAAAAGAAACTGAAAGAAAATTTGGATAGAAAAAAAATTATCTTCTTATATTCACAAATATTCAGCATCCTATCCAACCACTTCATGAATGGGCATTAATAGATAAATGGTGGCATGAGATGTGAAAGTGTGAGAAAGACAGAAGTGATGGTGATAATTTTCTCTTCTACTTCCTTCTTCTCATGAATACATACACATATACAAACACACAAAACTTAAATACATACCACTTCCATGTTCTCACATGGAATTGATAGATGAAAAATAAAAATATAAATACATATTTTCATATTCATTCAATTGTATGTCTCACATATACATTCTTCATCTCCCTCATATGCATTTCTCATCCTTTTTCTGTTAATAGAGTATACTTAGTCTAAATCCTCTAAATATATTATTTTAGTGAAAATTGTCTAAAGAAGGCCAGAAGATAAACTCAAGATATTATTGCCTATATTATAAAGTCTGTTCTAGAAACTAACGAGAACTTTTGAGACTGAATTATTTCTACATTCATACATAACTGGAATTCCTCCATCCAGACAGCTGATCAGTAGGTAAGAAAAAACTCTGATGCACAATTTCATTGCTCAGATGACTGAAATGTACCCAATTTTCTCCGTTTGTTTGGTTGTTTGTCTATATTATTTGAATTTCAAAAGCACCTGACTTTACAACTTTGGCAGTTTGCAGACAAAAATTAAAAGGAAACCAAGTATATGAAAAGAAGAGAGAGAAAGAGAGTGTTGAACATCTCCAGTTCCATCTCACCAGTTCTTATGCATTTTGCAGAAAGTCAGAAAGGTGGGAGCAGGATAAACCTGCAGGGGATTATGAATTCCACAGGTAGGAATCTATGAATACCACAGGCAGGAACCATCGCCAAGAAGGTGTATCTCCTAGATCCCATAATTTGACACTCCTTCATAGTTGGCATCTGGCATATGCCTACTGAGGTGACCTAGATGGATGGGCAAAAACATATGAAAACAAGCAATCCCTCTACTGCAGGCCCTATGTCATGCAGGACTTTCCAAGTGATAAGCCAGCCAAAACTTTGAATTCCACCTAGAATCAACTGGTAATCAGAGCAACAAAGCAGCAGGGATACATATGCTTACTGCGACACATTCATCATTGCCTATCCCGTACATTCTGGACCAGCTGTAGCTTCCATGTAATCTCCAAGGGCAGCCCCATGTAGAACACATTACCATAAGCTACAAATATTTCAATGAATTCAGACATGCTATATGTCTGGTTCAGTTCAATTCATGCAAACTGGTTAATTTTTTGGCTGTTCTGCAAGAACATCACACTATATATTTATTTCAGGCAGCCAAAGCAAATGCCTCATAATGGAGGCCAACATATTTAGGTGGCCTCAAATATATATACAGGTTCAGTGCCAGGAAAAAGCCCAGGAAGTTGTCCTTAGAATAGGAGAAGGTAGATTACCTTCATGCTGGCAGAACTTGTTCTTTATATTTGTATTTGTTGAAAAGTAATACTACTTTTTAAAGGCATGTTAATATGTCATAATTATTAACAACTTAATGTTTCTGGACTAATATATTATTGGCATATTCCTAGAGATTATATATAACAATTATTTTATCTATTTGCTATTGATCTGATGCAATAGTTACACTGAAGCAAAGAACAGGCAAAATTCCAATGAATTGGAAAAATACCTTGTTATGTATAAAAGCACAGGAAACATGAACTAAAATCAATGGAAAATATATACAGCTTTAGCAAGAATTGGTATTTTCTTAGCTTACTCTTTGTTTGCAGGCACTTGTTCAATTATAGCTTTCCCCCAAAACGATTCCATGTTGGGCACACTTGTTCAGTATATTAACAGACTCGTCCTTCAACGGTTCAAAATTTTACTATGCAGGAATAATCTTGGCAGAATTAATGAGAAAAACACAACAAAGAGCAAAATGGTTGTGGACCAATTACATGCCCCTTTTGATTCTCAACCCATCTGCTTCCAGAAGCTGACATTGTTTCCTAGTCCTATGCAATTACCGGAGTATGTGATTGCCTTTATGACCAAAATACAGTGGAGACAGCTGAAAAGTGCAAAGCTTCCTGCCAGATTCTCTGGGTCTCTTGGTGCATGAAACTACAAGAAATAGTGTATTGTAATGCAGATGTCTGTTGATTCCCAATAGAATTTCTAACTCTAAATCCTTTATTACACAATCTACACGACGTTGAACTTCGAAATATCTTCATGTCTAAAAATGGGCTTTATTTTCCTCCTGACAGTTTGTCCCTTGTGCATATGCACTAATACTGTATTGCCACACGTATGTTATTGAGGCCAATGAGCCAAGCAATTACGCTGGCTAGACTGTGACCCTTTGTCCACACTTAACAAGCATCTGTCCAGGAAATTCAGTATACTCATTTTTTGCCTCCAACCACACATTATTACTACCAAAGCCCCAGCTATTTTGTCCTCCATACTTTAGGGATAGAGATCCCATAAGAATAGCATATTGGACTGTGCAATACTTCTTTATACTATACAATAAAGGACTTCACAGTTGGCTCTTCTAAGATACAGCAGTTACTTCTACATTAAATCAGAAATATGACAGAATTCTCCTGAAGGTGTAAATCAGTGTCATATCACAGTTTTCTGTGTTCCAAGGTTGACATCTGCATGCTAAACCTGAACTGTAAAAAGCTAGGTCAGTACTGTGCATGTTTTCAAAATGCCAATGTATTTATAAACAGCATTCCCATAGTACATTTTTGCCTTTTATAGGATATGAAGTTAGTTATAGACTTAAAAAAAGTAAGCAATGAATTCTGGGGTATATTTACAGAGAATACCTCAAACTATGTTGTGAGGACAAAAAGTGAACCAATTGTGTATGATTTGTCTCTGCTATAGAAAGTACTATGGGTAACATAGTGCCCAGCATTGCTTCCATAAAGCTGCAAAAATAAATATAATGCTTATAAAAATCTGCTACCACCTTAAACTCCCGCTTATCTTGCAACAGAGGAGGCTGATTTTCATTCATTCAAATCTACTTCAGCATTTTTCAACTTCTGCCATTGGGAAATTCAAGGAGTTGAAGTCCACACATCTTAAAATGGCCAATATTGAGAATACTAATCTATTTCAATGTGGAAGTTATATTTAGTCTGCCCCTTATTTGAAAAAGTATACTGAAGTCTTAAGTAATTTTGACACATTGTTACAATGTTTCTATGACCTATTCCTGCATACACTTTCCTTCTCAACACATCACCGCCCAGACTCATTTTCATATGGATATAAAGCATCAGGATAAAATGATGGTTCATTATAGTAGTACAGAGCTCTTATCTTCATCCAGCAAGAGTCATTTCCTTCCCAAGATTGAAATGCAAATGTGAAAATTAATGATAACTGCATTATCTGATAGCCAAGATAATACTGATTCAACGTCAGAGTAGCACACAGCCATCCTAAGATTTCCTCTGCTTTTTTACCATATTCTTCTTATGTCAGACTATATCAATGGTTAACTATGTATCATGAATTTTTGTTAATTTACATCAAATAGCATTTTCCTAGATCTCATCTCTACCACATTTTCCTCACTTAAAAAATCAAGACAGTAATGTTCAAGTCTTTCTCAGGACAATTTATATACAGCTTAAATCCTGTGATGATATTTAACAACATCAAAAACAATATCTGCCTATCCCAAATCCATAGGAAGAACTTGATGGGTGGACAAAAATGCCAAATCCAGTCTAAACATCTGGATGACTAAGTGACAAAACAACATAATAATATTATAAATTGTATTTTTGCAAATTAAGTAGTTTGTCTACTTTGTACCCAAAAACTTTTATAACATCAAATAAAAATATAATGTATAAAGGCTGGGAGGGTGTTGCAAAAATTCATTAAAATAAGCATTTTAAACCCCACACCCAAATCACGAACATAGTGCAGAAATCTCTAGCACTTTCCATTAAAATGGCACAGTTCATAATTCATATTTGACAACATCAATTTCTTCATTTCAAAGTAATTACATTTTGTTAATTTCCTCACTGGGCTAGGAATATCCTTTTAAAATGTGATCCCAAAATATCTGATTCTTTTACCCAGATGCCTCATTCCTTATTTCAGGGAGGAAAACATGCAAATTGCACATAATTCCCATCAGCATGGCAGCCAAATCTTGTCTATGGTTGGTTCAGAAAAAAATCTCACTGAGTTCAGTCAATTTCTTTCCAATGATATATGGACCTCAAAACCTGCTACACTCTCTGTGTGTGTGGGTAGGGCGGTTTGGACAATCTCTTCTTAAGCATTTATGAGTGGTCTTTTTACTCAAGAATCCTCAAATCATAAGCATAATTTCTTTGATTGTTGTGGTTATTTTTTCATTATGATGAGTAGTCAATAAATGTCAACAAAGTGAAGTTCCAAAACCCAAAAAATTTGTTCAAGAATTAAGGGAATCACAGATTTTCATTCAACTTTTTGGCTTATGGGCTTTTCAAGTCAGTTATTTTTCCAGTTAGCAGTTGTTTCCTCTTTTTCATTCTGATTATTGAATACTCTGCCAGCCTAAATGAGTCTATACAGAATTCACAAATAGTAACATCTGAAATATCGTATTTAGATCTTGCTCAACAAAAATGCTACACAAAACAGCTGAATAAAATGTTATCAAGGGGGAGAGAGAAGCATAAGGAGACAAAATTACAAATACAATTAAAGCCTATGACAGTGTTGCATCGAATCTTATGAAGAGTTCTTTGAGTTAAATACAAGCTTGGGGTAAATAATCAGGTAAGGTTTGTAAACATTGGTAAATGGGAAATCCTTGTGCAACCTTACACAAGGTTATTACAGAGAGTAATAAAACATCTAGAAACAATTTGAGATGTTCTTATCTTAAATTAATTCACCATCGTAAATGCTTTTCCTTGGGCAAATCCACACAACCTCTTGCTCTGCCACAAAGACTAAACATTTCTGGGTCACATGTTTGGATGCCACCATCTGTATTTCAGTGTCCTTCTGTAACTCAAAAAACTTGTATTGTTTTTTCAATTCCCCATCACAATATACTATAGCAATACAGTGTGTGTTGATTTAGCATATTGGGGAGTGGCCTGTAATGACATATTTCATGCCAGAAACCTTGTGGCTAAACTGGTTTCTGTGGTTCTTCACTACGGTCCTTGACATATTTTCCCCTTAGATCCTTTTGCCCATAAAAAAGACCAGAAATCTGATTTCTGCAACTTTTTTTTAAGAGAAAGTTAACTGGCCAATCTAGAAAGTAGGAAGCCTTGAACTGATAAGCCTTTGCCTGGCTTAATATTTGTACTTTGAAGTGTAATTGAAAGGACTCAGCTCCTGTATTTCTGCAGCATGCAAAGTAGGAAACTCTCTTTCCAATAGCTGCTACTCTGCTCTTGTTTCTTCTTCACACATTTTATTTATTTATTTAATATGCCACCCAACTTGCAATGAGTGACTCTCAGCAGCTCACAATAAAAATCCATAATAAAAATCCCCAAAAATATGTACAAATAGCATAATATATTGGTATATTATGAGTCATATATTATGCTTATATAATAGCCTCTAACCCAACCTCCATAGCTAATCCCACTTTTCAAATTCCTAAGTAGTAGTACTTGTCTACTAAGTGCATCTGGGAGATGCAAATATGGACAACCATTAGATGCCATAAGATATACAAAGTGTATAACTTTTTCTTGACACTTAGTGGATAATATGTCAAACATAACTTCAAGAATTTTGTTTTTCTTCTTTCATAAGTTTTAACTTTCAATTTGGGGAAATAAGAGTTACCCAATATAATTAAAAGTTGGTTATCTTACTTGAGACCCAGATTCTGTTCTTTACAGTAATGTTGCATCCTATGCTATTTCTGTACATTTTAAGTATTGCTTATTCTATTTTTAATCTAATCTTTATTTTAATTTATATTAAATATTTACATTGCAAATACAACTCTACAGTTTTAAATTGATGAGAATATACCCATTTGTTTCAAATGAGCAGCAAAATTTAGTGAGCAACTCATTTGCTAATCAGTTTCTTCTAACCACATTGTAATCTCAACTCTCCATTTTTTTCAAAGGTGGGGATATTTGAACATTTGTTCTTGGGAAGAAATAATGGTGGTGGTGATTACGAAAGAATTTTTCTGAAACAACTGTATCTTATTCCCTCTCTCACAAACTGTATATTTCTAAAATTGAAATGCTGTTGGCTTTTATTGGCCATTTGGGAACTGTTGAACATATAGTCTCTGCGATTTGGGAAGCAGCTTGTAGAAGAGGCCCATGCCTTTCCCCAATCTACCATGGGATAGGCTACCCCAATGGCTATTTCCATGTTCTATGGCAGTAGAGTTATGCAACTGTTGGGGGGAGGGGTGTTATGAGAGCAATTTTCTTTTACTTACCTTCTTCCAATTTGTTAAATCAGAGTAGATCTCCACACATTATTTATTTATTAAATTTATATGCCACTGACCTCAAGTATGATTCTCAGTGGCTCACTAAAACCAATAAAACAACAATGCATAATAAAAATAATTTAAAACAATTTAAAATTAAATCAAAACCAGCCGAACAGAGAGGGGAGGAGTGAGAATATACATGTGGGGGGTACAGGTTGGCATTAAACCACCAGCCACCTCCAAGATGGTATACCCCCATTGGGGCGCCAAGCCAGTTGACAGAGTCAGTCTTAAGGCCCTTCCTGAAGGCTTCAAGGGTGAGTGCAGGCCTCACCTCAGGGAGCATGATGTTCCACAAATTATTAACTCTAATTTACCAATGAAGATAGCAATATTTTATTGATGCTGCTGTAGTTTAACCAGGTTCCCCATCCTTCTTTCTACCAAACTGGGTTGTGTTTCAACCTTTTAAGGGTGAGTTAATTCATATTTAGAATTTTAAAAGTATCTTTCACACACTCTCACAGAACAGCTGCCACACAGTAGGCTTACCTAGTCACAAAATGTACTGCTATGTTGGACAAGGCAAAAGGTGAAGTTGTTTTCCAATGTCCCTTCTAGCCCGTTGGATGCCTCCTATCACTTCAAATAAGCTTGGTCTTTTTCTGAGAAGAAGGCAAACCTCCAGACAAAGCATTGGGCTGCAACTAACCACAATTTTTTTTACTTACTGGGAAGGTCTCTAAGATATATTATGAAAGGCAGAACACTGTTGTAAATAAAGTTTGTAGAAATTAGCACTATGGTTTATAATTTTTCTTTTTTAAAATCTAATATAAATTGAAGGTATTGGACTATAGGACCTAGTGAGAAATCTAGTGAGCTCCAAGGAAAGCACCTGTGGATATGTTGTCCATCCAGTCTTAACATATATGGAAAAAGGTGTCAGGGATGTCCATGGTACTTACAAAGTCTTATTATAAATGCTCTTTTGCCCTTTGAATGAGATTCCCTCTGAAATCCATGGTGCTCTCACCTTGATGACATTTCATATGTCCTTGAAATGTGATTGTTCTCCCAGGCCTTGGGGTGAGATGGATGGAGTCCCCTGTTGGATGTGTTTTTATATAGTATGGCCATATCCCATCTTGTTTTGAATTGCTTTTTATGTTTATTATATTGAGTTACCCAAAGTCCATTTAATCAGTTAATCAATCAGAACTAGCAATATAACTTTGTTGCTGTTTCCAACTATTTTGTAATGCACAGAGTCACCTTTGGTGATATGGGTGGCTATATAAATTTGATTAATTGATTTTCAATATAAACCATCTCTTTCTTATTACATAGAGAAGTCCAATAACCTTGTTTGCTCACAGAACTTTATATTTGATGTGATAAAGACCTAACCATTTATGAATACCAGAATACATACTTTGTATATGGAATATACAGCACAAAATTCAAACTCTGACATGTATGAACTAAAGTACCAGGACTAGCCAAGGTGACTACATTATTGGACAACAGTATAGTATGACCCAAAGTAATGCAATCTCATAAACTGATTAGGAACCAGACATATTCGAAAGCTGAGGGCTGCTGAGAAGAAAAGTTCTAGAATGCTAGTATCATTTTTTGTCCTCTGAGTTTCTTATAACCAATATCTAATATATATATACATTCATTCTATTCATGGGTCTAAGCTTTCTATTCATATATCTTTTTAGCTTTGAGTGGATTCAATATTTCTGTATCTTGTTATGAAGCAAGTGTTACTTGTTAAAGAAAATTGGTCAGTAATACACATAACAAAGAAATCACAAGAAAGTAAAATTTTCAATGTATATTTTATTAATTGCAATAAATTACTTTAGAAAAAATTGAAACTACATCACCTCAAAGCTAAGCAAGTAATTACTTTTTTAAAAAATGTTGAAGCTACATTACCTCAAAGCTAAGCAAGTAATTTCATTTTTAAATGGATTCTGTGCTATTTTAACTACACTGAAATATGTTTGATGGTAAATCTTGCTTTTACATAATGCTAGATGCTTTGTACAGAATATAGGCATATTTTTGTAAATCATTAACAATATTATAAATACCACCATTATAATCCGATACACTATCTTCCTTCATTCTTGTTTGCACTATATTTTCCACCTGATGATTTCAGAAAATTACTGCTGAAATTCTTTTCCTCTTCATGGACAGAATACAGCAATTTGCAAAGTCAAGCAAGGATGAAAATGTGATTGAATATAAGAGGTTGTTTTAATGCAAATGTTGTTACCACATTATAATATTTTGCCAATTCTATTCAGCTGCTTAAAGAAAATATTCTTCATTTTTAGACATTTGTCGACTGGCTATTCTGAGGATATGGTTTTAAATATAATCATTATTATATATTACCATTTATATATATTGAAATAATTTTTACTTTTTTATTAAAAATCTCAAGTGATTTCAAGGAGAGAAGCATCTCAATATAATTTTAAGAACAAATTTAACTTGCTTTTTTTTCACAAATCAAGTTTTGCATTATTTACAGCTAATAACTCTCTAGATCATTTTTATTCATGCTGATGAAACCGCTACTTTTTCCAGCACTGTCAGGTTCCATCTGCACCATTTATATGGCTTGTAAGAGAAAATATTAGCTTACTTTTCTGCCTAAACACCAAGTTCTTACACTTTATTGATTGCAGTCTGCAGGTTTCTCTCTTAACTGCAAAGTCAATGACCAGGGTGTGTTAAATGATTTATATCAAATGAAAAGTGATAAGAAAAGTCCTTGAAAACATCATTGACTGTCATATCCATTTGTTAAACTGCAACGTGCTGCTAATGTAAGTTCAGAGTTGGAAACTAGATAATAAGTACTTAGTTTCAAGTCAAAAAAATGTTTTAAGGAAGTAGTAGCTCCATCCTTTAAAAAATTTAGTGCCTTAAATTAAAAAATTAGAAACTGTTTCCCAAGTTAATTTTAAAAACTAAAAATTTAGTGCCTTAAATTAAAAGGGTTAGGGTTAGGGTTAGGGTAACGGAAAGAAACCGTTTCCTGAGTT
>JANHZU010006215.1:26732-44943 GCA_032468055.1 Acrochordus granulatus | reverse complement strand
GGTTAGCAGTTCAGCAGTTCAAGACCAAAGTGCTGATGTGTAATGAGGGGAGCTCCCGTTACTTGTTCCAGGTCCTGCCAACCTAACAGTTTGAAATCATACAAAGTGCAAGTAGATCAATAGGTACCACCTCTGGTGGGAAGGTAACAGTGTTCTGTGTACTTCGATAAATAATCATGCCAACCACATGACCACAGAAGTGTCTTTGGACAATGCTGGCTCTTTGGGTAGGAAACAGAGATGAGCATCACCCCTTAGAGTCACACATGACTGACAAGGGAACCCTTTACCTTTATCTTTAATTATCTACATGCATTTTTACATGCTTTCAAACTTTTAGGTTGGCAAGAGCTGGAGCAGATAAGGGGAGCTCACCTGTTACATAGTGCTTAGGTCTCAAATTAGAGCTGCCAACCTTTTGGCCAACAAGCTCAGCATCTTAACTGCTAGGCCACTGTGCCTCTAGTAAACATTCATATATTTACTGTAATACACAACTGCAATCCTGAAATCTTAATTTTGATTTCATATTAATACTGCCCAAATCTTTAAAAAATATATAAAACAATAGCTGCATCTTACTAGATTGTTCCTAATCTTGGCTCCATTTAGAATAGGAACACTTTTCATAAATTAGATTACATTTATTAGACAGAGATTGAACACTCATGAAAACCACAAGCATAAAATCTTGGGGCAGTCAAGCATTAGTTAAGCTTGATTTACACATTGGTTTACGGTGTATCCACAAACTGTGCTCTGTCAGTGGCACTTAACATAAATAGGATTTTCCTGTACAAAACAGCAATTACAATTTGTCTAAACTGAAGGGAGCTCCAGCTCTAACAGTTATTGTTCAGTCTGAATAGTTCACTTGATCTCAACCTCTCCAATTCATTTACTCATCCAGTTCACCCAGTGAATCAGCAGCTCATGTGGAGAATGGCAACTGCCCTGTTTTATTTTCCCTCTGAAGAGCTTTGTTTGCACAGCCGCTTACTGCTATGAAGCAGAAGACAGTAAAAATTCATATAGGTAGTCCTCTATTTACAACTGTAATGGACCCTTCCCATTATGGTTATATGTCATGATGGTCACAAAGCAGATCATCACATGATCAATCTGATTTTACAACTTTTTTGCGGTGGTCTCTAAGCAAATCAACATGGTAATTAAGGGAATCCATGATCATTAAGTGAATTCATAGTTTGCTATGGGGCCTTTTTGCCAAAAACTGGAAATAAAAATGTAAATTGTGGTCATATGACCATGAGACTGCTGCAAACAGCCATAAACTTGGGCCAACTGTTGAGTGCCCAAAGTGCAGTCATTTGTGGGGGAGACGAGCATCAGAACTTTGGAACCATGTTGTAAATACTTGGGGGGGGGCTTCATTGTAGCTTTAAGTGGTCATTAAATGATTGTTTGTGTAAGTCAAGGACTACCTGTATCCTATTTTTGGTTTATATATGATAGTTGCAAGGCACGGTGGCCGAGGGTTGAGGATTCTGGGCTTGTCAGCCAGAAGGTCGGTGGTTCAAGTCAAGACCTAAGCACCACAAAATTGGGTGAGCTCCCATTACTTGCCCCAGCTCCTGCAAACTAGTAGTTGGAAAGCATGTAAAAATGCAAGTCGATAAATAGGTACCACCTTTGGTGGGAAGGTAACAGTATTCCATGCACCTCCATGTGTAGTCATGCTGGCCACATGACTACAAAAGCGTCTTCGGACAATGCTGGCTCTTCAGCTAGGAAACAGAGATGAGTACTGACCCCTAGAGTCAGTCACGACTGGCAGGGGAAACCTTTACTTTTTGCTATATTCACATGTTTTATATATTGCTATATTTGCATGCTTATTTGAGAAAGTTAATCTGTTCAAGTTTTAAGGCTCAACAGCTACTGTACATCAACAACCTTAAGGAATGGAGGGCCATGTATTATATCCTGTCCCCAATTTCATCAACTTGTCCCAGGTTGAGTGTGAAGACCTGAAGATCTTTCTATTATGTTCAATTCCTGATGTGCAATAAGGAACCCAGGCATAGACTTTTGAAATATATTCTTTATTTTTTCTTATTTTTCAATGTCTGGTAAGTAGGCAGATTCCCTTGCTTTCTTATAGGTTTTTTTTTTTTGCATTTTTAGTAATGAGGCTGAGATCAAGTTATTTACTCATTTCACTTCTTACAATTTCTGAATTCCACTACAAAATAGCCTTTGTCTCGATTCACTTTTAGTGTAGCTTTCAACCAAAGCAACTCGTTGCTACCTCAAGATTTAGCCAGAGCCAGCTGATAACCTCTTCTTCATGGGGATATCATTTTGGTATTTATTGGTATTGGAATTTACCCCTGAATAGGAATTCACTTGCAAATGAAATATAACTTGGAATGAAAACTCTTCATCCAGCTACAAAATGGATAATCATCTGCCAAAATATAGTCTCAGTCATAGATTTGTGACTGATTTGAGATAATGGATTATCTCAGTGTTTTAAAATTCTTCAGTTGTAAAACTGTTCATAGGTGATCTATCATCAAATCTTTTGATAATTTGCTGTGTATTTAATATTAGAATTCATAATTTGCATAATTAAGATATGATCATATATTTATATGCTGCATTTTTAGGGTAAAAAGGGTAAATATGTCCCAGGATGTCCTTAAACCAGTGTTTCTCAACCTCAGCAACTTTAAGATGTGCGGTCTTCAACTTCCAGAATTCCCTAGTCCCTGGAGAATTTTGGAAGTTAGATGTCCACATATCTTAAATTTGTTGAGACTGAGAAACACTGTCTTAAACCATTCTTCAATCCCAATCTGCTATTCTGCCTACTTTGTGATGACTTCCAGCTGCCAGAACTCTGAACTATCTCAGATGAGTGTGCATTTGTAAGAGGGAGGGAGGGAGGAAATCTCTGTACTCATTCAAAAGTGCATCCTAATACAGCTTGGATTAAAAAATTTCTGTAAATTTTTTGCACAGAAAATATTATATGAAATCATTTCTGAACCGCATTTTATTCCCTGCACTTCTGCTTCTGCTCATAATTTAGGCAACTCCCATAATTAATTCTTAGAATGTAAATGTCTCATTCCCACTTGCCATGAATCATTTTTAAAATTGCCCTATTTCCTGGCCTACTAATTATTGCTTGTCTGAATTCCATTAGACCCCCCCATCACTTCCCTGCTTTCCCAATCAGACAAATCACACTTCAAGACATCTTGTAACACAAAATTGAAAACTGCACAAGGGAGATTTAGGATATAGTTATTTTTAAATACCAGTACCAGTAATTCATTTGCTCTAGGATCCACATTTAATTAAAGATTATTATATCAAATGGCATTGCCCACCTTTACATCTAATATAGCAAATGTTATTCTCATAGCTCTGAGTAAACTCTGATCCTATAATGATATACTCCATACCAAAAAAAATGGTATAATCAAAACAGGAATATCTGGGATAGATGCCTTATTCATTTACTGTATACTATTTTATGAATTCTGTCTCTAAAGTACATCATAGTGAAGACAGTACTGGAATTAAACTAAGAAAAAAACTACCCTGATATTCTTGTACAATCAGGAAGTTCACCAGACACTTTTAGGCCTCTTTAAGGATAAACAGTTTTCTGAAAATAAAATAAATGGACTGATTAATTTCTTTTAGGAAATTCTGTCAAAAATATTCCAGGGGAGTTTTTATGTTTGAAAAGATTTCAAGACTAAACAACTAAAACAATATAAACTTAAAGTACTAAAAGCAACCAAATAAAGAACAGATCAAACTGAATTTAAAATTTATTTAAATTTATTTATTTATTATTGAATTTAAATTTATTGTTAAATAAACAGTTGTTGCTAAAACAAAGGCTAGCCTCCCAAAGAGGCTATGAAACAGTTCTTCCCAAAGAACTATCTAGAGTTTGCAATCTACCATTCTTCTTTCACTATAACATGCCAAGATATGACGAGAACATTAGAGAATAAACACCTATTGAGAAAAATAACCAGGTTCAGACAGGAATGCCTAAAATGATAAAAAGCCAGCTGAACTGAGTCACAAGTGCCATCCTCAGAGGAAGAACAAGATCAAAATGTGATTAAAGTGTATCATAACTTATGATTTCTCATTTTTTTCCTAAAATAACACAATATTCCTCCCGAATGACAAATTTCATTGCATAATATCTACAGTGGTATGAATACTCCTGGAAAAGGCTGTTATCCTAGTCTATTTCTTTCTTCCTTCAGCACCAGTACATCAGAAAACATCTACACAAAAAGGAGAATGGTCGGATGGAAACACAATTTTTTCAAATTGTTAAGCAGACGTATTTTTCCCACACTTCCATGGCTGCTTTGGAATTGTTTCCTGGTTGTCTTTGCATGTCGGAGACCTTAAAGAGAGCCCTGGAAGTAGCTCCTTCAATGATTCAAAAAGAAATGTTTTCTGTAAGCTCCTGTGAGTTCTGAAATCCTTCTTTAGAAGAAGGATTTTAAAAGCCTGTTCTGGGCAGTTGGAGAAGTTTCCAGAGTAGCATGAAAAACTACTCATGCTATTCTGAAAGAATGAGAAGGAGGGTCCGACTGCAAGGAGGAAAGAGCAGAGGGAGCATCAGTGAAAATATTGAGCTTCTTGCTTCTGTTCAGGCAAAATAACCTTTGGTCCAAAATCTAATAATTTCCTTCCACTGTTTTCCAGGAGAGTAAATAAGCCTAATCTGGGCAAGTAAATCTAAGTACATTTTTTGAAAAAGTAATAAAAATGCTAAACTGTGTGTCTTCAAGAATTTATTCTACAAAACTCCTCTCCATTAGAGCAACCATCTTTTTTTAAGTTGTACAGCCAACTATATTGGACATCTCAAGGCCAACACAGGACACCTGCTATAAAATAAGAAATCAATGTTGCTCTAAAGGAGCACACAAATTCTCATATTAAGAGAAAAGTACCGTATTTTATCTATTGCAACATCATTAGAAGCTCCGTAACAGCAAGAATATAAGATTTTCTAACCCTAGATGCTCAAAGGATTTATTAGACTGATAAAATAGGGAAATTATCAGAAATTACCTTGCGAGGAGGCAGGGACTGTGACTGGAACACTGCTATAAATCAGACTCTGTGTTATATAGAGGAAATATTAAAACAGAAGTCCAAATATCAATCTCTTTTTGAAATTATACTTCAAAAAAAAGTATTTTTCTATTTTCTATTTAGTATTGATTATATAAAAGAACTTGAGAAATTGTTTT
Source organism: Acrochordus granulatus (assembly GCA_032468055.1). NCBI lineage: Eukaryota > Metazoa > Chordata > Lepidosauria > Squamata > Acrochordidae > Acrochordus > Acrochordus granulatus. The sequence goes on along the minus strand of JANHZU010006215.1, from coordinate 39,673 downwards.
TACAGTTAAGTTTCATATTGAGCACTTGAATAAAAGAGATAGAGAGAGAATTTACATTATGAACTAAATCATAAAAATATTAGTGATTAGATAACATGGTAAATGTTAATTCTTACATTCTAAGATACTAAGAAATCATTTTACTTTGGAAAGAAACTTAAAAATAAAGTCAAAATTAACAAAATTATAGCAATGAAACTAATCTTTCAGCATATCAGCATATCTTTCATGTCATCCTATATGACACAGTAAGCTAGCTTTAGAAAGATGTAAAATTAAAATTTCCTTCAAATCAAGTGTGATCTCCAGATGATTCCATGGGAATTGATATACATTTTTTTTGGCAACACAGCTGAACTATTTTATTATATACTGGATGTTGTTAGAACTTCCTAGTCTATTATAAAACCACGGGATTTCCTGATTGTCTTCCATGAAAGTAAGTACTCATCAGATTTGGCCTTTTTTTAGATCAGAGATCTATTCAGATCTGCCAAGGCTTAGAAAATGATATTCATATTTATTAACTGTGATTATTTATTTAGATATTTTGTATGCCACCTACTTTAACGATGCTATAATATAACATCCTATAATATTCCATTGTAGGAAGGAACTAACACTTTGGGAATTTTTCAGATAAGAACATAATTTCATGATAAAAGGCAGCATAAGAATTCCTAAACAAAAGAAAAATACCCATTCTCAGGTATTTAATGTGATTCAATCCAAAACATAACTTTACCTAACCATACTAAGGGTGCAGTGTCATGAGTGGTTAAGATGCTGGGCTTGTTATCCAGAAGGTTGGCGGCTAGAGTTCAAGATCCAAGGACTGCCACGTAACAGGGTGAGCTCCCATTGTATGCCTAGTTCCTGCCAACTTAGCAGTTCAAAAGCATGTAAAAATGCAAATAAATAGGTACCAGGTTTGGTGAGAAATGTAACAGTGTCCATGCACCTGAGTTCCCATTACTTGTTCCAGCCCTCATACTGCCACCCTAGTAGTTCGAAAGCATGTAAAATGCAAGTAGATAAATAGGTACCACCTTTGGAGGGAAGGTAACAGTGTCCATGCTCAGTATATAGTCATGCCACATGACCACAGAAGTGTCTTTGGGCAATGCTGGCTCTTCAGCTAGGAAATGGAGTTGAGCAACACCCCCTAGAGTTGACCACGAGTGGCAGGGAAAACTTTACATTTTACCATCTATTTATTATCATTTATTTATACAACTCTGGCTAGCAAATAATTTAAAAAACTTAATCCAGGAACTGATTAAAAAATCAAGCAAAAGCTCTCTGTGTGTGTGTGTGTGTGTGTGTAAAATCTCTCATATTCAAATACCAGGCTCCATTAAAATCCCAGCCCCAATCCCTGGGGGGAAAGCTAGGTCTTCTTGACCTTCCAGAAGGCCACTAGGGTCTTCCAGATTTTCATCGAAAGTGTTCTGTAAGACAGGGGCCATAACAGAGAAGACATGTAACAAAGTGGCTTTTAAAGCAAATGGTTTAGTATTGTTTATTATATATTATGTTGTTCAGCTGCTCAAAGTACAAATTTAATTCAACTACCAAGAAATGTCTGAGCTTAAACACTTAACTAGATTGTGACTAAGCAATATTAACATTCCTCATGTTATCATACTGTTCTGTTGGATATTTTTTGCAATTGTAATGATGAAAGGAAGAAGAAAATTATATTCAGTGAATGGGAATGATTTTTAATTCCTGGAAGGACAAGCATTCAATCTGATGCATTCTCCTCAGTATATGACTGCTTTGTAAGAACATCAAGTCCTTTGGAAGGAAATATATAAATCAAGGTCATTAAGAAATTCTCAATGGTATATCATATCAAGGACTTTAGATTTTTTTTTCTATGAATCCAAATCAAGAGAAAAACTGAAATTTAACTTTTTTAATGTTACCGTAGCAAATAATGTAGTGAACTGTAATAAACTGAATTGTAACAGAAACTTTAGAAGTATTTATTCTATGTAAGTCTCTGAGAGACTTTTTTATAGTGGTGGCACAGAAATATGTTTAATACATACACACATGAACAAAATTTCCTCCATTAGAAATTACAGACTATGGTCCATGCAATCAGGTCAAAGTTACAATATCATTTTACAAAAAACTTGACAGATGTTCTCTTTTCAGTTTTTTGCTCACATTGTTTTTGAACAATCCAGTCTAAAAATGACAAACAGATTGACCAACGGATATACTAACAGTCTTGCTGTAGGATTTGTTTTCAATTTGTTTTCTTTTTTCCTCTGAATGGAAAAAGGAACTCTGTATTTTGCTGACCATTTAAATCCAGTCGTGACTTCTCTTAGTTTCAGCACTCTGGCCAGTTCATCTTTTAGTCAGCTGGAAGCAAATCTTATGCAGAAGAGTGTCTCCATCTCAAATGCTCAACAAGTAAATATGATCTCACTGCCTGTCTTTCTGACATAGTTCAGTAAAAAGTCTGTCCATCTTAAAAGAGCTTCAATTTTGCTACTGTTGAATAAAACTTCCACCGTGTCATACCCTTGTGTCTCTAAACTTAAACATTAGATTTTTTTCCTAAAGTCAGAAAAATTGTTATTTTTCATATGTTCCTTACTAATTGTTTTGAAAACAATAAATAGGAGCAAAAATATAAGCATGTTCTCCATATAAACATATTATTCTTAACTTCTATAGGTAAAAGTTCTCCCCGCGAGTCATAGCTGACTCTGGGGAGCAGTGCTCATCTCCATTTCATAGCCAATGAGCCAGCATGTCCAAAGATGCTTCCATAGTCATGTGGTCAGCATGACTATATGCTGAGGAGCACAGATGATGTTACCTTTTCCACCAAAGAAAGTACCTATTTCTTTACCTGCATTTTTTACATGCTTTCAAACTGCTAGCTTGGCAGGATCTGGGACAAATAACAGGAGCTCACCCAGCAACTTTTGGGTCTCAAACTCGAGCAGCCAACCTTCTGGCTGGCAAGCCCAGCATCTTAACCACTTGTGCCACTGTGCACCTCAACAACAACTTCTACAGGGCATCTATTTAATCAAACTGTCTAGATCAGGATGCAAATCTTTAAAATATTCCAGATTGATATATTTAAGGAGCCTTATTGCTTGAGGGAATCCTTCTCCATCATTTTCATACACCCCTTTTTCCAGTCAAGCTCTGAACAAGATGACTCACATTGTAATTCTCTCTTTCTCACTCTCTCAACAATCAATTGTTGTGGTCTATTCTCTGGATCCAAGCTCTACTTAAAGTGAAATATGAGTGTTCCCCTTATTCACCTTTATCTGATGTTACAAAGACTGTTCAGCAGAAAGCAGGTTGAAGGGATATAGAATAAATGCATAATAATGTAAATGGTCTTCAGATAAAACTGAAGTTGTCTTTCTTTTCTTCCACTTTGCTATTTTTATCAGAATGGTATTCAGCAAACCCTTTGGGTTTCCCCATTCCCTATCCACTATTCCATTTCATAGGGGAAAAATCCTTAGAATTTTAATTAACACATGGTTTCAGCTTCTTTTTACTGCTTCTTGTGGATTTATTGCTTGTTACTGCCTGTCCTTTTTCTATTTAGTATTGATTATATAAAAGAACTTGAGAAATTATTTTTACAGTTGTTTCATATTGAGCACTTGAATAAAAGAGACAGAGAGAGAATTTACATTATGAACTAAATCATAAAAATATTAGTGATTGGATAACATGGTAAATGTTCATTCTTACATTCTAAGATACTAAGAAATTATTTTACTTTGGAAAGAAACTTAAAAATAAAGTCAAAATTAACAAAATTATAGCAATGAAACTAATACATAGGCAACTGTTTCAAATACAGATGTTTGATGCTTATACCTCAGCGGTACACGCCTACTGCCTCTCTGCATCTCACTTATCAAATATTCTGGGTTTAAAACAGAACAGACTGCAGTTTTGATAACATCTGCTATAACAAATAACAAAAAAAGAGTGTGAAGTCTGATGAATGTTTAAATAGAATATTTTTTATGGATCAGCTGAATCTTTTCTGCGTTTTAATTAAAAGTAAAGAAAATGGAACTTAATTATCCTGTAAAGATTAGCTTGTGGGCATCTTCCTGTAAATTACTTCTAATTGAAAGCAAATTGTCAAGTGACATTCAAAGTACTGTCCTTTAAAACACAGCTGTTCTATTGCTGATTTCAGTGCATTACTGTGCTTCCTTGTTACACTATGGCATATTTGAATATTTTAACAATTTTGCTGCATTTGTATAGCTTTTTTTTTTAGTATATCTTAATCACATTTCCTCTTCCAAAGTACAAAGAAAACCAGTAGCACCCATATTTTATGTCACTTTCATTTTAACATTCATGTCTTGGTAATGCTACTGAAAGCTTCCATGGCTTAAATCTAGGAAAAACATCTAGGAAGAAAACAATCACTGGAATAAGTGGCTGTCAAATCAACCTTTTACAGCCTTTTTGTCAGAATGTGATTTTATAGCTGGGTCAAAGTTTGCTGATAGATACAAGGAAAATACATTAAACAATTCAAATTATGTTTGCAAACTAAAATATATATTACCAAAAAAAAGTAGATGCATTTTCCAGCCTTAAAAATGCTTAACTACCTCTTCCTCTATAGAAAAAATAAATTTTCAAATATATTTATTTTCAGAAACAAAGCAGTATCAAATTGAATTAAGTATAATCAGTTAAGAACAATATATCCCAGCTGATTAAGTATGCTAATATTATATTTTGTTTCAGAAGAACAATACATTTAAACATGGAATAAAATGTAACAAATGTCATTAAAATGATTTAATGAGATAGAAAATTACTTTATTTAATTCATTATTAACTTACATCTTATTTATCTAATTTAAATAAAATCATTGTGTGGTTGGATTGATGCTTATAAGGACTAAAAGTATTGGAATCAAGAGATATCAACAATCCAATTTCAACAAATTCCAACTTAGGGAGTTTACATTATTTCCATTAAAATATTTTATTTCCATTAAAATATTTCTTAGGCTATGTATTTCCCATTAGATCAAGTCTGGAAAGTGAAAAATGCTAAGCTTCTAGGCCTGCCCAATCTTGAATGTGCAGAATGACAATCAACTGCAAATCTTATTGGTAATATTTCATCCTCTTTTTAAAACTGCAATAGCTTAGCAAGCAAGACTCCAGCTTTAATATTTAAAACCACTGACAATGGTTGGGTACCCATTGTCCATTATTGTGTGGAGAACATGTGCAGAAAACTATTAGCTATTAGCCTAAAATAACACATCAGATATAATCTGTCATGAAACTGAATAAAGCATAAGAGTAGGAAGTTTAAAAGACTCAGATACTGATGTAGATCACAGAAGAGATTTTAGAGAATAGAGAGAACAGAAAAGTCACTGGGTTCTCTCATTTCATAAAGATGTGTTCGTTGTCAGGAATCACACAGCTTTTAGATTTATGACTTCTTTAAGTAAATGAAATTACATTGCTGATCACATCACTAATTTCAAATGGAAAGTCTTAAAATGAATAATCCCATCTCACTGCAAAACCTAATTTAAGATTCTTTCAATAGCTTTCAACATTTAATTCAGCAATCCTTCAATGGTTTAGGAATTGTCCACATATTATTGCAGCTGAAATCAGTGTTTCTCAAGCGTGGCAACTTCAAGAAGTGTGGACTTCAACCCCCAGATTCCTATACATCTTGAAGTTGCAAAGCTTGAGAAACACTGTCTTAAATCATCAGATTTAAAAGCTCATAATTTGCATTCAAGCCAACTGTATAAAAATATAAAAGAAAATTTTACCATGAAGTCCAGCATAAAGAGGTTTATTCTGAAAGAAAAAAGTGTTTATCTATCATAAAAGAACTAAAAAAGTATCAAAAAAAGTACTGTGTGATAACTATTTCTTAATTTCCCTACTGAAATTCTACTTCATTTCTTCATATTCTTTAATATCCACAGAAAGTTCATGAAGCGTCTCAGATATCTTATTTTTACAAAATACATATTTACATTGAGGTTATTTCTTCTTACAAACAGGCAAACTGATGCAAATTGTATTTGTGGGGTGAAGTATGCATGCTGATTGTGGATTAGCATCACCATTCAACTGTGAATCAGAATGCCACTCCAACAGAGAGCAGTTCATAGACATCCAAAATGTGTATTCAACAATCATGAAGGCTCTGTTTCTCCACAATGCCTTACAGACAATTCTAACACCTCTGTGGAAAACAAATTGAATAGTATTCTGTATGAGGAAGATATGGAATAATTATCCAACCCAGCTGAACATTAGTAATCAAAAAGATCCCTAATTGAAATCAAACAAATTTGCAATCCTCTATTTAGAGGAACTTCTACCAAATTCGGAAGGGTTTACTTCTATGTATATGAATGTCCTTTTAATTATTAACTCATGTAAAGTATTTTTCCCGACTCGCATCTTATCTGTTTCCTATCCAAGACTCTAAGGAAACCTTTGTAACAAAGTTTGTTTGTTTGTTTAAGATAACATCAAGAAGGGAGAATGATTAGATCAGGAGCAACAGTGAAAATGGAAGGGAGAACTGAGAAGATGGAAAGGAAGAATTCTGAAAAAGATTTGGATATGAGTAGAAATGTTGTGGAAAAAAGTAGACAGAAAAACAAAGCCAGGGAGAGCAGCTATGGTGGAATGTCAGGATGATGTAGAGCTGAATCCTGGGAAAGTAGAAAGCATGACAAAAAAATAACTCAAAGCAGCTCCACCTTGGCTGGAGTTTTGGAAGGCAAGTACCAAAGAGCTTTGATAGGCATTCAAGATTCTGTTTCAATACTCTAACCAAGACTTTTAGAGACCCCTTTTTCCTGACCTTGTCCATCTTCAAGGGCTGACATTAATCTTGAAGACTTCACTATTCTCTCATCAGAGAGGCATCAAATCTTTACTTGCAAACCTGGAATATGGCATCAGATCAAGACACACTGCTGTCTGCAAAACAAGTGGCTGATACATTGTTACACCATCAAAAGCAGGTAAATTCACACATAAGAAACCCACACAATATCATGATACAGCTAGCACAGCATTTGGCACAAGGCTTACCTCAGCCAGGAGCAAACCACACTGCTGCACAGTGTGATTCCATTCCTGAAAATCTACTGAGGAAATTGAAAGGAGAGAGGGGATCAAGATCAGTTCCTGCCTTAAGAATTCAATCTGACTTGTTTACTGTGGACGGCCAACATAATTTCCTACAGATCTGATCAAAATTGCCTATTGAAAGAGGAACAGTCAGATGGGTGGTTTACTCATTGAGAGGAATTATCTTAGATAAATATCAGAATTTCATGCAAAGATTTAGATCTCCATTTGAGAAATTGGTAAGAACAGCAATTAAGAATCAGGAAATCCAAAATGAGAGGCCAGGAACTCACCAAGTTCATGAATACATCACTCATGTCCCTGTTGGTGCTAAGAACAGAAACTATAGTGCTGAGGGCACATTCCCCTGCTTTGACTCCACTGGGTACTTGTGAGGGTATGTGAGTAACAGGATGGCTGACCTCTCTGCCCCCAGAGAAGGGAAACCAGGGTGGGGAGAGAAGGATCACCTCGGGGGATCTTGGGTGGGTCAGAATATTTTGGTGATTCAAGAAGGCCTCTAGGATATCCCCCAGTTCCTCTGGACCCCATTTGGGTCCATCGGTCGCTAGGAGCAGACTATTCGATTTGGCCCAGCCTCCCTGCAGAGGGCAGTAGCATAAGAAAATCTCATAGATACCAGAACATGGTCTGACCATGACAACGGGAATATAGTCATATCCCCCACCAGATCACATTGCCATTGCTCCATTATGAAAATCATATCTGGCATGTGTCCACTGTCTCAAGTCAGGTCTTGGATGACCTGGAATAAGCCCATGCTGTCATCGTAGGGGTTGTTACAGGAGCCAGAGGGCAGACCATTTCAGGGGAAGGTGCCTTTGATGTTTGGTGCCAGTGTCGTATTCCAGCCCTCCATGCTTATGTTCCTGGTCAGCAGACCCCCAAGACCCTGTGGTTCAGATGCTGCTGGTGAATGCCAGGTCTGTAAATAACAAAGGCCCCCTCATTTACAACCTAATTAGAAAAGAGCAAGCTGACCTGGCATGCATCTCCAAGACCTAGCTGACACCAGAGGGGGAATTCCCTTCTCAGATATGTATCTAACTGGTTTAAGGTTTGGCACCAGCTGACACCCCAGGGCATGGGAAGTGGGGTAGCAATTGTCATCTGGGAATCTCTTTTAGCTTCACTAGTATTTGTTTGTGAGACCCTGTTTCTGAAGCTAGGTTCACAGGATCAGTTGGAATTAGTAGCAAAAGCAGTTGGGATTGTTGCTACTGTACCAGCTTCTCTGCTGCGTAGCTTTTTCCCTGCCTTAGCTGCTGGAGGCCATCTTGGGATTGGCAGTGGGCATCCCCTGGTTTATGGTTCTGGGGTTTGGCCTCAGACAGCTCAGGAATTCATGGCTACCATGATGGCCATGGACCTATGCCCAATCATTCAAGACCTGGCTGAGACAGTGTCACATGCCAGATTTTCTTATGCTTTTCCCCTCCTCAGGGAGGCCAAGCCAATTCAAATAGTCTCCCCCAGTGAACTGGGGGATATCCTGGAGTGCTTGCTGAACAGTCCTGCTGAAGCCCTGGCCATAGACTGGAATCAAAGGGCAGCCGCAGCGTTAGATAGGATCAGGCTCATGTGGCTTCTCTTGAGTCTCCTGTGCCTATTGCTCTCCATGGTTCACAGAGGAACTACAGGCCTTGAAGTGGTTCAAGAGATGCCTGGAGCAATGATGAAAGAAGACAAAGAGCAAATCTAACCAAACACAGTTTAGAGCCACTATTAAGGCCTACCTTGTGGTGGTAAGAGTGATGAAACAACACTACTTCTCTACACTACAGAGTATCACCTGGCAGTCCTGTTTAAAACTATCCAATCCCTCCATGGACAGAGAGGCTCAGAGGATCATCTGCAGAGCTGAGCTGAGGGATTTGTGGAACACCTAATGGACAAAATTGCTCGGATCTGCTCCCAGTTGGGCTCCATGTCCAACTGTGTTCAACTGTAAGTCCAACTGAGATGCCTGAGGAGGGATCTTATCCAGTTATCTGGGAATGGCTTGATCCTGTTGGACCTGAGAAAGTGGACTCTTTCAGGGCAACTTCCTGCCAATTAGATCCTTGTCCCTCCTGACTGGTGAAAGTCTCCAGGATGGTGTTGGCAGTGATTAATTCTTTGCTTCAGGAGGGGACATTTCTGGAGCCCTTTAAGAGGCTCTGGTGCACCCACTACTTAAAAAAAATCTCTGGACCCCTCCTGTCTGGACAACTGTCAAATCTCCACTTCCCAGATGATAGAGAAGGTGGTTGCTTGGCACCTTCAGAGGATCCTGGATGAAATGGATCTGGATCTTTTCCAATCAGGTTTCAGGCCTGGTTAAGGACAGGAAACAGAATTGGTTGCATTTGTGGATGACCTCTGATGAGAGCGGGATGGACGCAGTATGTCCATCCCGCTCTGCTGACTTCTCAGCAGCCTTCAATGCCATCAACCATGGTATCCTTTTGGACACATTCTGTAAATTAGTTCATTTGAGATACCTTGATTCAAAAAATGTTGCCCTATGATACATTATTTCATCCAGGTGGTTAAAGATCATCACAAGAGTTTTAATACTACATAGACAGATATTATTGGTCAACCCTTACATTTTAAAAGAAAGAGTTGTATTGATTTGAAAGGGAGTATCCCACGCAGATTCTGCTCCAAATCATTTGAGTATCATATAATTTATCAGTTTATATCTCAATTATTGTTTGGATTATGAAACTAAATTAACATATTTAAGGTCATTAAACTCCAGTGAAGTAGAAATTTCACTACAAAAATAGTATTTTGTTCAGCAATTTTGCAAAAAGAAATTGAAACATTTTAAAAGATAAACAATCTTAACACTGGAGATCTTCTCTTTGTATGAGATAGGATATCAAATAAACAGGTTCTACCTCTGTTTTTGAAGGCTCAATTCCACTTTGAATTGTGGTGCTGGAGAAAATTCTTGAGGATCCCTTGGATTGCAAGGAGATCAAACCAGATAATCCTAAAGGAAATCAACCCTGACTGTTAATTGGAAGGACAGATACTGAAGATCAATTCCACTGATGTTCTTGGCATCATTATAATGGTTACAAAAAGCTTAAATGTATGTCTGAAGTATAACTGGGTTATATTTGACATTAAATAATAGCTTTTCTCCTAAAATTCAACAAGAGTTTGATAAAGTTTATAAGCATATATATCAGCTCTTAAGTCAATATTACATATTATAAAAAATATTTTCACTTTCTTCCAGAGTAATCAGATCCTATCCAAGACAATATTCTCAAAAACGCATTCAGAAGAACAAGTTCAACATGACAATGAGACTAGAAACTTAAATTGAAGAAATGGAAAAAGAACCATGAAGAATATAATGGTATACTTCAATACAATGAAACCTTGATTTAATATACCAATCATGGGAGTAGACGTCTGTTACTCCCAATTGTTTATTAAACAGAGAACACAACTTTGTGGTAATTTATGTCACTGGTGTAATTACATCTTTATCCAAGTAATGCAACCTGCTGAAAATGATACCAGTTGCTTAAAGATACAAAGGATGTAATTTGCTATGGAAACCTGGTCCATTGCATGTGAAGTTGATTGTATCAAGATCCAGTAATCGAGATGTGCTACACCTGAAAGGACACCGCAGAGAATAAGGCCAAGACCTGTTCTCTGTCATCCCCAAGTACAGAAGGTAGAATATATTTAAATCTGTAAGAAATCAGATTCTGATTGAATGCTACAGACCCTTCCGCACAGTAAAAGTTGTTCAACAGTAGAACTAATTACCCAGAGAGGTGGTGACCTTTCCCTCGCTGGATGCATTTAAGTGAGTCAAGGTAACCATCTGTCAGGAAGGCTTTAATTCTAATAAATCTATTCCTGCACTCAGCTGGAGGTTAGACATGATGACCTAAAGGGGTCCTATTCTAATGCTATGTACTACTCTATATCTAACCAACGATATTAAAATCTTAAAATTAAATTCCAGAGCTGAGCCATTAACGAAGGCAAATAATTTATGTTTCGTTCCACCGTCACTTGGTTTCCAACCTCTCATCTGTTTATGGAAAACAGTTTTGCATCCTCCCTAGGAAATATGGTACAGTACCGTGCATACATTGCATTCTTTTTAAAAGATGCCCGTGGAAGTGAGTGCCCTGCATGAGCTACCTCTGTGGTCGTTGTATGTAAAGTGGTGAGGTACACAAATGTTTCGGTATTTTAACTTGTAAAAGCCTACTGGGTGGGGGGGGCGGAGAATAGGGGAAATCCTTACTGCCCCCTGGAATACCTGCTGACTGTAGCAGATGGAATTTAAACATGGGCTTTTTAATAAAGCAGAGGACGCCACCACTTTGTCAGTGTCCCAAGGCTGATGGAAATAACAGGCAGCAGAAAACTTCCTTACAAAATGCTAACACGATCTATTCTCCAGGCTGTCATGGGACCTAAATTTCCAGAATACTGTTATTCTGACAGAATAACAAAATTTCTGTTAAATACGCCTTTCCAATAATCACTGTTTTTCTTTTATGGCTACAGCTCATCAGGAGAGGAGAGGGGAGGACTATTCAAAGTAAGACTCCCACTTTAAAAGAATTTTTTAAAAAATTAACGGAGTAGGTATTTCTTCCAGGATGCACAGAAAAATATGCCATCTTATTTAAATAATCATGAACCCATATTCATGTAATATTTAAGAGGTGAGGATCCAGCTGTAATCACATTAATGCTTTAAAAGAATTTTGTAAACAGCCATTTAATTAGCCAAACCAAGAAGCAGAATTCAAGTGAGCTTAAACTCAAACTTGATCAGCCGCTTATTGACAGTTTTTTCATGCATGAAGATTCTAGGGAAAGAGGCAACATGGGGATTACTTACTGCAGAAATAATCAAAACAAATAATAGTTCTAGCTATTGAACTTTTGATCTACAGAAAGTTTTTACAACCCTCATGGTGCATGACTCCGTGAGACGGGTTGTGGGAACTGCTCTTCTTATTTAGAGAATCATACATGATTGGCCTCATCAGATACACCTTTCATAAAAATGTTATTTGGCTTCACCCTCCCATGGAAAAAACAGATCTAATGGCTTGCCTTAGTCACTTGTGGACTGAATTATAGTAATAAACTATACATAAAGATGGAATTATAGAATGCTGTGATCTGGCATTTATCAGGATTGCCCATAACATGCAACTTCTGTTTTACCTTCATTAGCTACTCACTTGTTTCAAGGATCAATTCAAGGTAACTACAGCATATGAAGTCATAATCAATCTAAAAATAAATACCTAAAATGAGTTATTCAAGAAATCACTTCTCATGAATCTAATTTTTTTAGCATATTTTCTCAAAACCGTGCCTTCTCAACATCAGCGGAACACTGATGAGAACAAGAAATTTATGTTGCCTGAATTATGGAGTAGCCTGACAATGAAGCTTCATTCAGCATTCTTTTTGAAAATTTTTAGGTTTCACAGATGGATTTGTTCTGGTAAGCAATTTATTATCGAGAATATATATGATTGTGACTTTCTGTTTTTTGTGACTTTCTATCTGTTATATATGAACATGTACATATATATTTTTGAAAACTTCCATAACTTTTTGATTATTTTATCATCCAAAGATATATATTATTTATGAATAATTTAATCATGTTGCCCTTTTGTTTTGTTGTTGTCGCGCAGTCGTGTCCGACTCTTCGCGACCCCATGGACTGCATTATGCCAGGCCCCCCTGTCTTGCACTGCCTCCCGGAG
>JANHZU010006214.1:47617-61747 GCA_032468055.1 Acrochordus granulatus | reverse complement strand
AATCAAGGTAGCCCAGTTTGACAGATATAGCCATAAGGTGGTTCCTTTCTATTTTGTGTTTCTATTATATACAAGGTTATATATATGGGCTTAGAGCATTTAGAAAAAGTTAATTTTACTCAGTTATTCATGTCCTAAGCTTGGAAATACTCATTCAAATTATTTCTATTCTAGAAAACAAAATAATCAAATGATAAATTTGATTTGAATAATCAAACATAAAAAAGCTATTAAGATCTATCTGCAGTATCTATCTATCTATCTACCTATCTACCTACCTATCTCTCTCTCTCTCTCCCTCTCTATCTATCTATCTATCTATCTATCTATCTATCTATCTATCTATCTATCATCTATCTATCTATCATATAGCTTCCCATCTTGCGAACCACAACCCTGGTTACAAAAGGATAACAACATTTTTAAAAAAATCTAACCATAATAAAATTCTGGCACACATCAGTGTTCCACCTTGCTGGGTTCTATCGTCATTTTAAGCCAATGCTTATGAGAAGAATCAGCTCTTCTAGATTTCTGAGGAAAGTGTATTTCCCAGTCAGGGCAACTGTGAAGAAGTGCACTTCCTAGACCCTGCTAGCTGACAACACTTAAGGGAAGGGACTTAGAGTACCCCTACCCAATTTCATCTGATAGGCCAGGCAGATACTCTTAGGAAAGGCTTTTTGCTCTGTTCACAAATTTAGGCAAAACAGAAGACATGGTAAATAGGACTGCGGCTTATAACGCTCAAAACTACCATAGCAAAGTAGGCTCTCAAATATTATCACTAATGACACCTTGTCAAAACAAGAGCATTTTATTCTACGTTCTATTCCCCAAGATTCCTAACAATTTACAGTTAACTGAAGCCATTGGTTCTGCTTCCAGAAATTACACTTTGATGTACGTTTATACCTCCAAAAGGCCTCTGCTGTTGTGTATTCCCATTGCTCTTAGGATTGCCTGATTATAGCATTTGTTGTGTCACACTGACACTCTAGAAGGTATTATCTTTCTCAGGGGGGTTCTAAATAAAAGACAAAGATAAACAGATCAGTTACTACATGCAACAAGCATATAAATTCGATTAACAGTATTTGCACCTTCTAATCATTTTATCTTATAAGAAAAAATTGCATCATAACAAACCAGGAAATAAATGCCACAGTTTCAGACATGCTCAGGGCATAATTTGATATATGATAAAAAGTTTTCGATAAATGTGAAAGATAAATGTGAAACTTTTTAATTAATAAAAAGTTTTCACATAAATGTGAAAGATAAATATGAAACTTTTTAATTAATAGTTTGAAAATGCACTTGTATCTTTTTTAAATAGATTTTTTATTAATTTTCAACAACATAAAAAACAAATAAAAAATGCAATGTAAAATACATAACAAAACACATAAAACAAGTAAATCAATATCAAGAATACAATGCAAGATAAAAAGAAAAAGGGAGGGAAACCCTCACTCATATAACACTCCCATCCTAACTCTGTATGGATATTTTTCCACTCATGTCCCCTTCTTACATTGTAATCAAAATTACCTATATGTTGCACCCTTATAATAATTCATTTTTAACCATAATATAATGTAATATGTATGTCTATACTATCAAACTGTTATACATTATTCTTCACTTTTTACTCTGCCAAGTCAATGAGCTTCATAAGCCAGTCATCCTTTGTAGGAATCTTCTCTTGCTTCCACATTCTGGCATATACCGATCTTGCTGCAGATACCATACATAAAAACAACTCTCCATGTTGTTTCTCAAACAGTTTATGCATTACTCCTGAAAGAAAAGCTTTAGGTTTCATTAGTATATTACATTTTGAAATATTTTTCATTTCTTCAGTTATATTTAACCAATATTTTTTAACTTCTTTACATGTCCATTACATATGGTAAAACGTACCTGGAGATCAGGCACATTTCCAGCATTTATTAGATGATATACATCTTGAATAATCAGTCAGGAGATAGATACTATTTGTACAACATTTTATAAAAGTTCTCTTTAAGATCATAATTCAGAGTAAATTTTACTCCAATGTCCCACAAATGCTCCCATTGCTCTAAAATAATATTGTAACCAAAATTTTTTGCCCATTTAATCATTCACTCCGTAACATGTTCATCTTCAAGATTCAATTTCAACAACATTTTATACATTTTTGTAATTAAGTAGTCATCTCTTGTACCTAAAATTTGTTCCAACTCCAGCTTTTCTTGAGCAAAAACAACTTTTTTTATCCAATTTAAACCTTTCAAAAATATGATTATAAGTAAACATGTGAAATCTTTACTTACAATATCTTCTCTTGGTTTTAATTTAGGTTCTCCATCCACAAAAGTCAA
This sequence comes from Acrochordus granulatus, assembly GCA_032468055.1. NCBI lineage: Eukaryota > Metazoa > Chordata > Lepidosauria > Squamata > Acrochordidae > Acrochordus > Acrochordus granulatus. The sequence goes on along the minus strand of JANHZU010006214.1, from coordinate 59,378 downwards.
AATATTGCATATGTGATCCACTTACTTTTTTCAGTCATCTCCCTTCTGTCAAAAACTTCATATGCAGAAAGCCATGATGAAATCTTTGGCAGCAAAATCACTTCATACCTATTCCACACTCTGATAAGGGCATACTTACCAAAATAATCTTTAAACAATGGCTTAATTTCAAGCTTTTCCACAAGTATGCATGCCACCCAAATCCCAAATCATGATCTTCAAGTTTCAAGAGCCTTGTGTTTTTTCAAGTAATCAAGAACCAGATAGCAAGCTTCATAATACAATCTAAGATCAGATAATCCAAAACCTCCTTTTTCTTTACCTTCTTGCAACAGTTTAAAATTCTTATCCTTGTTTTTTTGCCTCGCCATATGAATTTAGAAATATCTTTTTGTCATTGTTTAAACACAGTATTTTTAACCAAAACTGGTATTCTCTGAAAGAGAAATAACATTCCAGGTAAAACATTCATTTTAATGGCAGAAATTTTACCCATTAGAGATAGTTGCAGTTTACTCCATTTGTCAATATCATGCTTAATCTCCTGCCAGATTTTACCATAATTCTTTTAAAACAACATGCAGTTCATAGATGTCAACCAAACTCCCAAGTATTTAATCTTTTTTTTCAGTCTTAAAAAGAGTTCTATTAGTCAAAATTTATTTTTTAAATCTGTTTTTAATTAACATTTTTGTCATTCTTTATTTTTAAGCCTGTAAATTAAACCACATTCACAATCTCGGTTATTGCTGTCAGATGACCAATTTTCCCCAAAAGCTATCAAAGGGTCTTGCAAACAAAAGGAATAGAGGAGAATCTCCTAGAGATGATTCACTGTTGATAGGAAGAAAGAAGTCCAGCCCACAGTCACTACTTTGTGGTGTGCCATCAGACTCGGTACTTTCTCCTCTCCTCTTTAACAACTACATGAAACTGCTGGGTGAGTTCATCCATTGCCATGGGATGAGGTACCATCAGTATGCTGATGATACTCACATTTGTATCTCCAGACCTGGTGATCCAAGTGATACTGCCTCAGCCTGACCTGCTGTCTGGGGCTGTTTGAGTCTGGAAGGGGGACAAAAGGCTTTGATTGAACCCTGGCAAGATTAAATGGCTTTGAGTGTCTGGGGGTCCTGGTTCTGGGACTTTAACATCTTTAGATGGGATTGCACTACCCCAGACAGACCCGGTGCAAAATTTGGAGGTTCTTCTGGACTTGCAACTCCTGCTTAAGGAGCAGGTGACAGGTGCAGCCAGGAGAGTCTTTGTGCAACTTCATGTTGTGAACCAGTTATGCCCCTTCCTAGACCAGGAGTCCCTTCACTCAGTCATTCATGCCCTCATTATTTCTACAATTATTTCAATGTGCTCTACAAGGGGCTTCCTTTGAAGAGCATCCGTAGACTGCAGCTGGTGCCGAATGCAGCTGCGTGGATGATTTTAGGAGCCAGTAGATCAGCCCATGTAGCACCTTTATTCCACAAGCTGCATTTGTTGCCAGTCTGCTTCTGAGTGCAATTCAAGGTGTTGGTTTTGACCTTTAAAGTCTTTCATGGCATAGGACCAGCTTATCTGAGGAATCATTGCACCCCAGTGGGGAGTTCCCTTCCCACCAGAATTAGCACAAGAGACTTCCTCCGGATCCGGCTGATGGGGTCAAGGAGAAGAGCCTTTTATTCTGTAACTCCTTCCCTGTGGAACACCATGCCCCCAGAGGTGACATCTGCTTCCACCCTTATATCCTTCTGAAAGAGCCTTAAGACATGGCTCTGCCAACTGGCATGGGGCTCAATAGGGGTACATCATAGTTGGCAGTTTAATAGTCACCTCCATTCCCCTATATATATATTTTGGCTCCTCCTCTCTTGGTCCAGTTGGGTTTTTTTTAAAGGTTTTTAAAGAGTCAAATTGTTTTTATTATTCTTTTATTATAAGCCACCGAGAGTTGCTTGAGTTCAGCAGCATATAAATGTAACAAAAAATAAATTCTTTATGTTTGCTGTACTTGTTGGCCAGTTCCATTTTTGTTTATTGAGTCTGTTGTTTCCTTTCATCCACAACTCCCTATGAATTCCTACATCTTCCTTTTTGTCCACCTCATATTACATTGCCCTCCAATATTTTGTTCTTCAAATCTAGAAAGTGTGACCAAGAAAACTATATTAGGAACACAAGATTAATAACTCAGAATTTTCTGCAAAGTTGAAGTTATATTGGAAACAAGCCTGCATTTTTAGGACAACTTAATATTACATAGGAATATTTCAAAATACTTTACCAGCTGTTTATTTTATTTTCATATTTTATTTGTGCTTATTTTAATCAGACTACAGCAGTTATTTTCTTTATAATAGTGTAACAATCAGAAATTTGCTGACTTCTACTTTTATTATGAAGAGTAGACAGGATTGAAATATAACTATGTTGTGTTCATCTACACAGCATAATTAAAAGATGGCTTCTAGCCAAAGAGAACTCACTCGTTTGGTAACTAATGAGCTCATATAGTCAGAAAATTCTTCATGGTGAATCTGAGCCTATTTTATTGTAGTTTTAAACCTTGGTTCTAATTGGTTTAAATGTATTGGTACTTATCCTCCTGTATTGGGGCAATACAGAATAAATTCATTCCTCTTCTGGATAATAATCCTTCAGATATTTGAAAACTGTATATAACTATACACCTAGTTATCTCTTCTATATGCCAAATATAACTAGATCCTTTAACATTCCTCACAGGCCTTGGCTTCCAAACCTCTCACCATTTTAATAGCTCTCCTCTGAACTCAGTCCAATACATCACTGTCCTTTTACAATTGTGGTGTTCAGATTCCAAGTTGGAACTGATCAGGACAGAATACAGTGAAATAATTTCCTATGATCTGAATTCTGTTTCCCTGTTGCACCCTAAGAAAACATTTGCTGGTTCATATACCACTGTCTAGACAGGTCTCTGCCATTCTATATTTGCTGTTTACATTTTTCCTACCCATATGCAGAACTTGACATTTCTAACTAAATTAGCTATCCTTCCCAGCTTTGTGTCATTGTTTATGTGTATGTCCGCACATGTGCCTTTTAATCAGTACTGTCTGGTGATTGCCTGGATTGGTCCCTGCAATTTTCTTGGCAAGTTTTTTTCAGAACTAGTTTGCCATTGCCTGCTTCCTAAATTATGGTACTAAGGCAGTACCATCACTCATAGTCTCCTGGTTTCAATAGATTTATTAAGCATCCCATATACTCTTTATCTAAATCATTGTTTGTTGAATAGCATAGGATCCAGGAGAGAGCCCTATGATTCTCCACTTGAATTTTGCTCCAAGCTGAAGTGGAAGCCTTAACAAACAATTTATTCAAAAAATAATCAGGAAAAACTGATTTTTCGCCTAAGGAAAAAAGGAATATAACTGCATTTCTTTTCTCTCTCTGAAGAGAGATTTCCAGAACAAAGAATTCGAAGGGAGAAATGGAAAACGTTTTTCTATGCAGCTTTTTGCCTGCCAAAGATTCTTCTCTTTTGTTGAAAGAGAAGGTAACATAACCTATGTTAGACGAATAGGAATTTTAGTGACAACAAACCAGTTGAGGCGGTAAATGGAGTAGTAGGAAGTAAATGGCTATGTCTGCAGAGGAGAAAAAGTGTCCGTTAGACTGCCTGGCAGGATCACCCAGCAAGAAAAATGCCCAGGGGATCAATTGTGGGGGATAATGGCTTCAGGAATCAAGAGTAGCAAAAAACTGAGGAGCAGGTTGACCACAAGTACTGCCAAAAAGATGGTATTGGCACCAAGATGGAGGAAAGTGAGTAAAACTGCTAGGAAATGAGATTTTTGGAGACCCAACCATTGAGGGATTCTGCTAGTGCAAGGGGAGAGTTTAGCCTGTTTAATAAGCACTGTGTCTTTAATATTGTTCATTCAGTAGCAGATGGGGAGGGTGAAAGCAACTTTTGGAAGGGAACAAGTCAGAGTGTTCATACATGTACCTAAAAGTAGGAAAGATAAATTGTTCATTCCCAACACAAGTCCTCTGAATTCATCTCATTGATTTCATTTGTATGGCATTGAAATTGTTCTTCTGCCTATGTAATACTGTTTAACCATATTTTTCCCAGATAGATATTTGATTATTAATTACATAATTAAAATATTTTAGTGTTCATAACAGAATCAATTACATTATTAATAATTATTGATTCCAAGGGAAATGGACTCACGAGGTCACTGATCAGTAACAAAGTATAAAGAGCAAGGGAGGTCCATACAGAAATTTCACAAGTAGATCAGCTCTTGAACTTGGGGCTGGCTTATTTGGTTAATATTTTGTGTAGCTTTCAATAAATCAATCAGCTGGAGCTTTATTAAGAGACACCTTAAAACTAAAATACTGAGGATGGTGCAACCAAATTAAGGCACTCTGAAGCCCAGTAGATAGCATTGATCCAAGAAGATACATCAGCTTGGTTAACCTTAATATTGTTTCACAACACATTTCTTCCTGTGAAATTCTTTCCTGCCAGTTGTCTGACTATTATTTACTTCCTAGCCAATGATTCATATCCTACAGCTATCACTCTGAGGAGGTCCTTTTTTGAGAATCCTCTTAGAACAGCATCTATAAAGCTGTGCATATTTTTCAGATGAAAAAAATTATGCTTCACATCAGTTGATGTGAAGCACTTTTTTTCAAATAATGGAACAGCTGCTTTTTCCATGTTTGTGCTGCTGTTTGCATTTTCCATATGTAGCATTTCTATACAGCCCATTGGAAGAATAGCAGGTGGGCACTTGGCTCCAGTGCTCTCTATCCTGATCCATTACTGTGAGCAGCTGCTTCTTTCTACTAGTGGTAAGATTATCCCTGCTAATTGATTTCAAGGGAATATTACAATATTTTGAATATAACCCATTTCAATCAGTGGAACTCAGCACACTTTAATTTGTGGTCTATTGTCTTGATTGTTTTAATGGATCTAATTTTATTTTTTGAAAATACAGTGGTACCTCACAAGACGAGTAACTCACAAGATGAGAAATTCCAGGATGAGCAAAAAAATGTAATGAAAAATATTCTGCTAGATGAGCCATGAATCACGAGACGAGGAAATTTCATGCCAAATCTTGTGCGTCATCAGTCAGCGCGCTCTGTATTTCCTACTCAGGCAACTCCACGTGACAGTTCTGTCAATGCAGCAAGTGTGCGCGTGTGTTCTGCTGACTCTTACCTTGTGCTTTACTCCATTGTTGCAGACAGCAACCCCGTGCAAGAGTTCTGCTGATACAGCAAGTGCGCACGGGTGTTCTGCCGACTCTCCTCTCACGCAGTTTACTCCATTCCCATACGGGCAGCAGCGCGCATGCGTGCATTCTGCCTACGCTGCCACATGGCAGCAGGTCCTGATTGCAATGAGCACCGTGAGATCAGCTCACATGGGAAGCCTCACAACGGAGCTCTCCTCTCTCGCTGCATAAACAGAATAAATTAAGTGAAAGGCATTCAAGAGAGAGAACTCCCTGGGACTTCAGACTCCCGATTCAATCTCCAGGAAGTCCCCTCCCCCTCCTCTCCTCTCCTCTACTTCATGCCGGGATATTCTTAAAGCCATGCGCGCGCACACAGAGAGAGAGAAAGCAGAAATTGTCCTTCTCCTTGCCCCAAATAAAGCAGAAATAGTACGGAGGGAAGAAGTGCTTCCAAACTGCCCATGATGCCCGGAAAAGCTGAGAGATAAAAGGCCCTTTTAAAGTGATGACAGCCAGCAGCAGCCAAGGCCAGAAGCTGCCTCAAAGCAGATCCGTAAGTGCTGGTTTGTTTGCTCTATTTCTGCTTTATATTGTGTGTTAATCATGGTTTACTTGTTTCAGATGTTAGGGACAATCATTCCTACCTCAAATTCCATTGAAAATTATTTTTTGGTGAATATTTTTGGGGGCGTGGGACGGATTTTCTGACTTTCCATTGTTTCCTATGGGAAACTGCATTTCTCTTTACGAGCATTTCACTTCAATCTGGAACGGATTAATCTCATCTTGTGAGGCACCACTGTACTTAATTCGCTTACAGCAAGTTGGGCAGCAAATAAATTTAATAAATAAATAATTTTAGATGGTTGGGTACAAAATTAAATAAGTAGAAGCAAGTGGGAAAATGAGAAAGAAATATAACTCATCTGTTTCAATGTAATTTTAAATTGAAAATAAATTAGTGTTAATAAGTTTGTATTGGTAGTCTTGCAGATTCAAATATGTCTGCTTAATTTTTCGATGAATTTGCAGTTGGCTTGTCAATTCATGTTTGCTATCAGATGCTTAAGATGAAAAATATATAAATGCATAAAATTTATAAACATTTAAGTATTTATAGATAATTTAATTATCCATAAAATTATATAGATACACTTCTTTCTTAAGAACGTCTCTGAAGATATGCTGTTGCAATTAGGTAGCCAAGTTAGATTGTGCTGTCTTCTCTCCAGATGTTAGGAAATGATGCATATAGATATAACTTGTATAGTTTGACAATAATGTACATACTAATGCGAACAAAGTACAGTGTTAAATTACCCTTTTCTATTTGTATTATCTTATAGCTTTCTTTGTAATAAGATAGTCTTGACCATACAATAAATTGTAGTATAGTACTTTATTTTTACTGAAGCGTGATGTTGCGAGTGGTTAAGATGCATGACTTGTTGGCTGGAAGTTTGGCAGCCTGAGTTCAAGACCCCCTGCCACACAACAGGATGAGCTCCTATTATTATGCCTCAGTTCCTGCCAATCTAGTAATTCAAAAGCATGCAAATGCAAGTAGAAATAGGTAACACCTACTCAGTAGTGTTCCATGCGCCTTTGGTGTCTAGTCATGCTGGCCACATGACTATGGATGAACACAGGCTCTTCAGTTTGGAAATGGAGATGAGCATTGCATCCTAGAGTCAGTCGTGGCTGGCAGGAAAACCTTAAATACAACCTTTACTCTATTTTTATAGTTGTGATGGAATGTCCACCTACAGGAGCAGGTGGGGAGACTTTTGGCAGCACAGAGCTTTTCTAGAAAGAGACCCAGAGTAAGAGACTGCGCAGTCCCAAGCTGGAGGAGGAGGGACAAAGAGGTAGCCACACCTAGAATCTTTCAAGATGTATCTATAGGTAAAAAAGATATAGCTTTAGCTTGGAAGGATTCTGTCTATTGGGTATAAGTTGATAAAGGATTGAACCTGATCGGATCTCACTGTCTCGTCTCTGGGCTTTGGCCAATAATAACAATAATGTAACTTATAATATAACATAACATTCAGATACTATATAAAACCAAACTTCTTGTCCTTTGCCTTCATGAAATGACTTTCAAAACTGATATTTATTTTATTTATTTATCAAATTTATATGCTTCCAAACTCAAAGACACCTCTCAGTAGCTCACAATAAAAGAAAATAATCACAATATTAAAAACATACATATTAAAACAATTTAAAAATTCAGTATCACCTGGACAGAGAGGGAAGGAGCAAGTATGAGTGGTTCAATTGACTTAAAACATCAGCCATCTCCAAGAAGATATACCCCCATTGGGATCCGAAGTCAGCTGGCAGAGCCAAGTCTTAAGGCCCTTCTGGAAGGCTGCAACAGTGGGTGCAGATCTCACCTCAGAGGGCATGATGTTCCACAGAACAGGAGCCACAGCAGAAAATGCTCTTTTCCTTGATCTTGTCAGCTGAAATTCCTTGGCTGACAGGGCCTGCAGTAGGCCTCTTCTGCTGGCCCTGGTGAGATGGGTAGTCCCCACTGGGATGAGATGGTTCCTCAGATAACCTGACCCCATGCCATGAAAGGCTTTAAAAATCAAAACCAATATCTTGAATTGCACCCAGAAGCAAACTGGCAGCCAGTGCAGCTTGTAGATTAGTGGTGTTATGTGGGCAATTCTAGGGATCCCAAATGTTGTGCAGCAGCTTTTTGCACCCAACGAAAGTTTCTGAATGCTTTCTGAGGGCAGCCATATGTAGAGCACATTGCAATAGTGGTGAGATGACCAGGGCATGAGTGACTGAGCGTAAGGACTTCGATCCAGGAAAGGATGCAACTGGCACACAACACGAAGTTGTGCAAAAGCTCTTCTAGGCATGGCTACCATCTACTCTTTGAGAGAACCCCCAGATTGCACACTGGGTCTGTCTGGGGCAGTACCACCCTGTCCAGAGTTAAGGATGTTAAGTCCCAGATCCTGAAGCCAAGGCACCCAAAGCCACTCAGTCTTGCCAGGGTTCAACTGAAGCCTGTTGTCCCCCATCCAGATCCTTACAGCTTCCAGGCACCTCATCAGAGCAGAGGCAGCATTACTTGGATCACCAGGGCTAGAAATATAGATTTGAGTATTATCAGAACACTGATTGTACCTCATCCCATGGTGACAGATGATCTTGCCCAGCGGTTTCATGTAGATGTTAAACAGAAGTGGGGAAAGTACCGAGCCCTGTGGCATGCTGTGGAGGAGCAGCCATGGACTGGACCTCTCCCTCTTTATTAACACCAATTGGGATTGGCCTTGGAGAAAGCAGCCAAACTAGTGCAAAACTGTACTGCCCAGCCCCAGCCCCTGCAGCTGATCCAAAAGGATACCATGGTCAATGGTATCAAAAGCCACTGAGAGGTCAAGGAGAACCATCATGGATGCACCAGCCCCATCCACTCTCACCAGAGAAAATTAACAGGTGTGACCAGTGCTGGCTTTGTCCCATAACTGGCCCCGAACCCAGGCTGAAATGGGTCCAGATAATCCATCTCCTCCAGGACCCTCTGAAGCTGACATGCAACAACCTTCTCAACCACTTCCCCTAAAAAGAGTAGGTGGGAGACTGGACAATAATTGTCCAGACAGGCAGAGTGCAGTGGTAGTTGTTTAAGCAGGGGACAAACCAGGGCCTCCTTAAAAGGTCCCGGAAGTATCCCCTCTTGTAGTGAAGAATTTATCACTGTGTGGACCCATTTCCTAGTCACCATCCTGGCAGCTTTCACCAACCAGGAGGGACAAGGATCTAATTGACAAATGGTCGCATTGACAGTGTTGAGGACCCTGCCCACTTTATCAGAGCCAACAGGATTGAATTGTTCCCAGAGATGACTAGGCTCCTCCCTATCACCTCTAATGGATCTACATAACTCATGGGTTCCAACTGGGACTGAATCTGAGCAACTTTGTCTGCCAGGTGTTCTGCAAATTCCTCTGCATGGCCCTGCAGATGATCCCCCAAATCCCCCTATTCAAGGAGGAATGGGTGAACCTGAACAGGGTTGATGGGCGACACACTATGGATGCAATAAGGGTGGAGAAATAGTTATGTTTCTCCACCCTTATTGCCACAAGGTAGGCTCTAACTCATGTCTTGTGTGACTCATTCTTCTTTTGCCAAAGATGCTCCAGGCATCTCTTTACCCTTTTCAGCACCCGCAACTCCTCCATGAACCACAGCAAGTGTTGAATGCAATGGGTTGAGAGAGGCTTCACAGGCATGATTTATCCAAATCCTCGGCCGCACTTTGTTTCCAGGACAGAACTAGGACTTCAGCAGGATCATGCAGCAATACCCCCAGGACATCTCCCAACTCCCTTTGAAACCCTTCTGGGTCCGTCAGTCGCCAAAGGCAGATCACTTGAATAGGTCCAGCCTCACTGCAGAGAGGGACACATATGAGAATCTGAAAGACACCAGGGTGTGATTTGATCATGACAAGGGGGACAATAAAAGCTCCCCCACCAAGTCATGTTGCCATTGCTTTGACAAGAAAATCATATCTGGAGTGTGTCCCAAGTAGAGTCTTGAATAATCTGAAATACGCCCATGGCTGCCATGAAGCCAAGAACTCCTGAGCTAAGCCTGACATCAAGCCCAGGGATGGCAAATTAAAAACTCCCAGAACCATATGCCTGGGGAATTTTCCTGCCAACCTCAAGATAGCCTCCAGTAGCTCAGGCAGGGAGGATGCTATCAGGGAGACTGATATAGTAGTAACAGTCCCAACTGATCCTGTAGGCTGAGCTTCAAGAACAGGGTCTCACAACCAGACACTTGTGGAGCAAGGGTCCTTTTTTTCATCTTTTTGAAGACAAAAATAGATTTGGGATGACCACTACTACTCCACCACCTCTTCCCTGGGGTCTCGACTGATGTCAAACCCTAAACCTGGCTGGACACATCTCTGAGAGGGGACCTCTCCTCCAGGAGTCAACAGGTCTCAGTAATGCATGCCAGGTCAGCCTGTTCCTCCTCAATGATGTCACAAAAATATCTGAAATGTAGAACTTTACTCACTTAATCTTTTCTGAATAATATGAGTTCTAATAAAATTGTTTAATTATTGGAAGAATGAAGATGGACTAATTTGCCATTATCTTATATTTTATCACTTTGGTGCTGATTACAAGTGGATTGTGAGTCAATTGCCCAAATAATCCAAGGTTGATAAGAAGATTTACACTTAGAGTGGAAGAACTTATCTCTCTTTACAGTTAATCATCACTTTCACCACAATGAGAACAAAAAGCCCAAACATTTATTTCCTATCAAAATTCAAAGTAGATTTACTGTAGTAGAACTGACCTTGCCAGAATCCTGATTGCAATGAGCCCTCCTCATTGCGTAAACAGTGTAAATTAAGTGAAAGGCGTTCAAGAGATGGAACTCCCGAGACTTCAGACTCCAGATTCAATCTCCAGGCAGTCCCCGCCCCCTCCTCTCCTCTCCCTCGCGCTAGCCAGGATATTCTCAAAGCGTGCATGTGTTCACGCGCACACAAAATAAAGCAGAAATTGTCCTTGCCCATGCCCAAAATAAAACAGAAATGCCTCCTCATCTCTTCTCCCCTCATAGTACGGAGGCAAGAAACATTTCCAAACTGTCCACGACGCCTGGAAAAACTGAGGGAAAAGGCCCTTTTGTCTTGAGTGGCGGTGGCAGCGGATCCTCCAAGCCAGCAAGAGGCAGTTGAGGCCAGAACCTGCCTTGAAACAGATCCATAAGTGCTGATTAGTTTGCTCTATTTCTGCTTTATATCGCGTGTTAATTATTGTTACTTGTTTCAAATGTTAGGGACAATCATTTCTACATCAAATTATGTTGAAAATGATTTTTTGGTGAATATTTTTGGGGGCGTTGAATGGATCGTCCGATTTTCTATTGTTTTCAATGGGAAACCCCGTTTCGCCTTAAGAGCATTTTGCGCTGAGAGCATTCTTCTGGAAGGGATTAGTCTCATCTTGTGAGGCACCACTGTACACCCACATTGAGTTCTATGGTTTATGTATCAGGTCATAGTAAAAATAATCTGATATGATTTTCATAGATTCTTTAGCAGTTCTTTAAAGTAGGTAAAAACAACCTCAGATGATCAATAACACATGACAAATTGGACATGTCATCATTTATTTTACAAAAAGAAAGCCAAAATGAAGAAGCCATGTGTGAAAACTAAGGACACCTTATGATTCACTAACTTATAGAACCACCTTTAGCAGCAATCACTCAAAGTAATGGTTTTCTGTATGACTTTTATCAGTCTCTAACATGGTTGTGGAGGATTTTGGCCCACTCTTCTTTACAACATTGCTTCAGTTCATGAAGGTTTGTAGGCAATTGTTTATGACACCTCTCTTGAGAGAGGTGAAACCTCTCTCCATAACCCGCCATAGCATTTCAATTGCAACTCCTTGATTCTTTTCTTTTTCAACCATTCTGTTGGAGATTTGCTGGTGTGCTTC
>JANHZU010006213.1:29340-43943 GCA_032468055.1 Acrochordus granulatus | reverse complement strand
TGCTGGGAAGGATTGAAGGGAAGAGGAGAAGGGGACGGCAGAGGATGAGATGGATAGATAGCACAGTCAGTGTGATGAGTGTGGGCTTGGGAAGACTCCAGGAGGCAGTGCAAGACAGAGGGGCCTTGCGTAATGCAGTCCATGGGGTCGTGAAGAGTCGGACACGACTGCGTGACTGAGCAACAAGTCATAGCACAAAGCCCAGTTCCAGCCCTGCAGCTAGCCGGGGCATGCCTGGTCAGCAGCGGGAGCAGGAGCGCGGCAAAGGTCAGGTGGGCGACAGAGCACAGGGCAACAGAGGGCCAAAAGGGCAGTTGTAAGTGTGGGCAAGTTGCCCAGCGCCCACATTTTGAGCACATAACTGAGTGGGCACTGCAACAGCTGTAGCTTTGGACATAGGTCTTCAGTCCATTCAGTGCCGTCATAACTTTGAAAGGTCACTGTATAAATGGTTGAAAGTCAAGGACTATATTTTTCTTTCTTTATAAATCAGCTTACTCATGAACCTATGGAAAAAAGATGGTATTGCTTTAAAGAGTCTACTTTTAAAAGTTAATTTCAAAAGCCTGAAAAAAGCTAGATTTTTTTTATGAACATGAGAGATCCAGAATATTTTTCTGGTGGGATTTTAAGTTCTAGTTTTTATCATCTGAATATTTGGTATTATTTATTTATCCACAGACCTGGATACTACCCTGCTTATTTTAAATTCCAGATAATTTCTCTACAAATTAAGTATTGTCAATCCCGGTCCAGAATCTTGGGAAACCATTTTTCTTTTCCTTATATTAAGAACTGTCTATTTCTAACTATTAGTACTTGCTTTCTAATTCTTTAAATTGTTACCAAATAATTATCATAAAAAGACCTATTTTTATTCCACAACTGCTAATTTATTCTAGGGAAGAATTTTATCAAAAGTCTATAAATAATGTACAGTCAAAATATGTACATTTAGGGGGTTTACCTGCAAGGGAATGTGACAAACCTAGCTTTCTATGATACATGATTGGAAGTTTAAAGGTATATGGGATTCTAAAAAACACAGTATCATAACTATATAATTCCTTATAATAAAATGCTATAGTTTATAGAAAAATGTAATTTATCTTGCGATTATGGGTAAGATTTTCTGTGCTAAGTAACCTAAGTCTTTAAGCGTAACTATTTCACAGCCATCCATTTCGTATGTTTTATCATCCATAAATTGAAATTAGACTGGCTTGCATTACAAAATAAAAGTTACTTTTAAATCAAGAAATGAGTGACAGCACTTCAAGGAAAAAACTATCCTCTGTATGCCAAGATAGATGGCTATTCTATTTTTGATATATAGATGAATTTTGCCTTCTTTCTAATTGTGTTCTTTTCTGTTTCATTCTACCTTGGACACTTCTACTTTTTGAGAAACAAAATAGAGTAGTCTATTTCTATCTTATCCTTATTTGATAAGTGAAGTAAAAAAATCTTAATTTCAGAAATTATCAAATTGCTTTTTTATTTACATAAAAACTACCTTTAACTCAGTGTCTTCTTTCATGTGATACACTTAATGAGATAGCCAATAATTCAGTCATAGTTACATTACTGCCAGCACACGGTTACATTAACCAGGTCAAAGGCCATCATTTTAGGGAATATAGAAGTCTCTGCATGTCCTCAATTTCTGCTTGTTATCCAGTGAGCCCTTGCATCTAGAGAATACTGGCAAGATTTCAGTAACCTAATAATTCCATTCTCCATTGTTCAGTCAGACTATGTGAATGAAAAAGGGAATGGGGAAAAACAGTATTCCAAACCTTGGTTGACTCAAAATTCAAAACTCTCACCTACTCTGATTTTTCTCTCACCTCTCCTAACAATTCACCCATCCCTCTGTGCAGGATTGATTATTCTATTCTCCACTACCCTTTCCTCTCCCAAATTGACAATGGGCAGAGGCCAATCTGCTGCAGTAAATATTTACAAGACACTAAGACACACATTTTTTCTTCACTATTCCAACCACCCAACCAATCATATGAATAAGGCCTATGATATAAAAACACATAATTGGCAAAGAAAATAACATTAATGAAGAAAAAAGTCATGGGAGTTAAGGTGGGAAATGCCATTTCCACTTAGATGAAGCCCCCGAAGCATAATAAGCAACCTAGGAAAGGAAGTAATGGAGTTCATTGGGACACACTCTAACAACCCTACACAAACCTCTTGAGTTTATGACATAAAGCCAAAAGTAACGTGCTTACCAAAACAGAGACATACTAACAACTCCTACACAAATTCTCTAACTATATACCATCTGTGAGAAGTGAACCACATGAAAGCCACAAGCGAAGAATAAAATGCCCTTAGTAGTAGAACCTTTAAGTACCTATTTCATCCAGGAGTGCATTACAATAAATATGATTTCTTCAAATATGTCAACAGCATTTGTTTCTGAATAAGTACTATGAATGATAGTATTTGCTTACATTTGTAAATGGCAAGGACTAAGTTTCCTGAGCTTGGGCTCATTCAGTTTTTTATTTAGTCTGTTGTATATGCTTCATAAAGAAACATTTGCTGGGAGCCTGATGGCTTGGGCACTGTGGCTGTAGTGGAGTGTATGTTCCGTGCAACTTTGATGATGATGATGATGATGATGTACCTTCTATTTTCAAGTGCTCAGTTCCTCCATTAATTTTCTTGAAGGACTGACAGAATGGAAGAAAGCTTCGAAGTACCTTGATTGTATGGGTTCGCACAAATGGCCTGATGGTAGGAGGGTGTTTTAATTAGTAATTGTACTTGAGGTACTTTGGAGGGAGAATACCCTCTTTCTCTCTTGATTTTCCAGTGACTGGTATTTGTATTATATGTTGAACTTAGGTGTGAGTCAGTTAAGCAAGATGCATTTATGAAGCAATATATCACAGAGAACTATTATTTATCCTTCAAGACGAATATTAGAGGTACTATGCTTGTACTATTCATTAAAAATACTGTGCTATTTTAAAAGATACCACAGTTTTTACAATTAAAAACAAATTTAAATATTTTCTTATTTTTAAACTGTTAATTTATTTTGAAAACAATGTGTTCCTATATACTTTGCAGACTCTCTTTTCTTTTGTTCTTTTTCATAGGTTCATAAGTATAATATCTTTATCTCTTCAGATTACAGATTTCAATATGACCTGTCCAGATGTATTTTTGGCAATAATCAATATTCTTCTTAACTTAATGTGGTATTATTATATTATTTAACACTGATATAATAAGTGTTATCAATTAACACTGATTTTCTCTTTATTAGCAAATGGGCTTATTATTTTAGTTAGTCCTCAATGATTGCCCTGTTTAGCAGCTGCTCAAAGTTATAACAGCATTGAAAAAGTATATGACTTATCCTCATGCTTATGAGCATGGCACCATCCCACCATCACATGATCAAGATTTGGGCACTTCACAACCAGCAGGCATTTACAACCATTGCAACATCCCATAGTCATATAATTGCCATTTGTGCGCCTTATAGCAGGCTTCCAACAAGCAGAGTCAATGGAAAAGTCACAGTAAAATTTCAAGTCATGGTCATGTGATGTCTCATTTAGCAACCACAGATGATTCACTTAATTGTGGAAGAAGTGAGGTTGTAAGTCCACAACAGTCACATGTCTTGCTTAACAACTGCACTGCTTAGCTACAGAGCTGCTGTCCCAATTCTGGTTGTTAAACAAATACTATCTGTAAACCATCTCATATCTTTCATTAAGCTTGTAATATCTGTAGGAAATATACTTTTGTTCTTCATTCCACTTGCCTGGTTGTTTTATCACTCCATGTTTTCATGCATTAAACAATGTGAAGATCTGCAGCAAGAAGTTATGATGGGCCTCAGGTTCTTGATACATCTCTACCATATGATTGGAGACCTGGCTCTTCCATTCAACATTTAATAAACCAGTGGTGGAATCTGTTCTATTTAAGAAAAGAGAATTTTGTAGGCACTTTGGGGTTAAAACATTGCTTCCCATATTTTTTCCTTCATTACCCATAAAAGCTTATCAGAAAGTCCTAAAGTATGGGTAAAACACTTTAAGTCAGTTTAAATGTCCCTGTTGTTATTGGGTAATGGGTTCTTGTGTCATTACCAAAGAAAAACCACTTTGACTGAATTTTGGATAATGTACCCAGATTTGGGAAGCACTGACTTGTCCTGCTTTCTCAGCTGTATGGGCAGGAAATCCTTTACTTTAGTAGAATCCAAAGTCTTTGACCCTATTCTCCAGTTAGGGAGAAATGCTTTCTTGGCTCTTTAACTATTCAGTAATGGTATTTTCCATTCCATCTTTATTTTTATTCTGTCAAAATATATCTATTTGGAATTCAAAAGGGATGAACTTAATTTCAGAAAAAAAAGAATGCTTCAAGTTTGCCATCTAGTGATTAAATCATGATATAGGTATTTAAATTTCAAATTAATGTTTGAAATAAGCACACATTGGACAATATCAATGCTAAATTTACAAAAACCTGCTTACCAGGTTAGGAGCTGAGGGTAGGGTGGTAAAAAGATAGCAATTCACAACTTAATTAACAACTAAGGAGCTATTTAAAAGGAAAGGATAGAGCAGCTACCCTTTTCGAGAGAGAGAAGTTCCCTGACAATGGGCTCTAGCATAAGCACAAAAGCTTAGAATAATAAATTTTTAGTCCCAGTGACTTACTCCGATTGGTTTTTACAACATTATCCTGGGAAACGGGTGTTTCCTTTCATATGCTAGATTTATAGTCATCCATAATACTTTGTTACTTTGGCTTCTGAGTCCTGTATACACAGGTTTCTGGAGTGCAGGCATGAAGGTAAATAGATGAGATCTGTTTAAAGGTATAGAAACAATAATAAAGGATGAAGAGGTTTTTGGATACTGTGGAGAGTATTGGAGTTAAAATAGGTGGAGGGATTAATAAAAGCAGGACTGTTATTGGTGTTTATTATTGCCACTCAGCCACAATGATTTCTTTCTACAATCGAATTACATAAAGTAGGCTTTCAAAGAAGTATGAGGAACATATAATGAAAGAATTATATTATTTTGGAGCCATAATACTTCCAGGAAATTCCTGACATGTTTTGCTAACACCTTTCTCCTTCAGAGAATGTAGCAATGCATAAACTATCAGCTGTTCTTGACATCATACTAAATACTAGGAATAATTTTATTGAGGAAGTATAAGTAACAGGACAATAGGGGAAAGTAATCATGTAATACTGGAGATCTTGATTTAATAGCAATTAAACCTGAATATAGTCAAATGCATATATTGGACTTTAAAAAACAGATTTTAATAAATTCATGCATATGTATGGCATATCAGAAATGGAAAATAAGCCAAATCACCTCAAAGAATGTAGTCTGGATTTGTAAAAATTATGTTGAAAAACTTAAAATGCGCTGTTACTGGTAAAAGATGCTATAAAAAAGGCTTTCTTCGATATATTCAGAGTAGTAGAAAGAAAAAAATAATAAGCCTATCAGCTTCTCATTGAAGATAGCAAAATATTTTTGAACACAAAGAATATTATCTTGCCATCCAACACTATTTCCCTGATGTAGCTTATAGACTATTGTCTGATAGCGTATTTTAAGTCTTACTACATTCGCTAACCTTCAGGATGATGCTAGATCTCATGAAAATATTTTTTTCTGTCAATCAACATCACTAGCTACACTGAGAACATCAGTGCATAGTTTTCAGAATCCATATTCAAAGCATAGAGTGCAGGGTGAAAAAAGTCGTAGTCTAGAGCAGTCACCATCTGCTGCAGCTGTTTCATTCGTAGCAAACATATTTGAGTGGATTGCTCATTTTGCATGCACCATAGTTAGAAAAATCCTGGAAGACAGCAGTCCACATGAGATGGAAGACTATTTCCAATTCTGTTAGGAGAAACTCTTAGAGGGAGAATTGGAGATTGTTTATCCAGGTAGCTCCTAAGAATGAATTAGAGGAAAAAGAGACACTCCCCAAATTCTTCACTATTGTGGGTTACCTGAGATTCCTATCTAGGGAATATCTTGCCAGATCAAACATTTGAACTTGAGAGTAGCATCAAATTAAATCACTGGAGTTGCTTTGCAACCCTAGAACAATTCTGCATGATTGAATAACAAAAGCAAAGCACCATCATCAACTATTTTGCAAACACAGCTACACCATCACAACTTCAGAATCATCAGAAAATGATACCAACACTTTCCACAGCTTGGAGAAAGGGTCAAAAATGCATGCTATCTTGCTTCCATATTTTTGATTTTTCCTATGGCAGGTCATAGACTGTAGTAATGGAATGAAAGAACACCATTATTAGTTTATCTTTGTTCTGTATTCTTTAGTTAGAACAAAACATGGAACAGTATTTAAAAATATTTATTATTTATCTTATCTCTTTCATTTTTGTTGAATTATTCTTCATTTTGATCTTAGCTAGGCAATGTATAGAAGAGGTTTTGCTCTTTTTTGTATTTTTAGTAATTTTTCTGTCATTTCTGGGGCTTTGGGGCCTACCCACCCACACAGACATTCCCAAATGTTCAAATGCGTGTAATTCATTATTTTTCATCTGCTATTGTATGCCAGAATGTAACCCCCACAAATAGTAAAGTTCACCTGCCTATTGAAAGGAGAATGTATGAGATTACACTCTAATCAAGAATCAGATTCATTTTTAATGTTTAAGCATATCACTACTGATTCAGAAAATGATATATGATCCATTGTGCACATAAATCTTCCAAACTGAATGAAAGTGATAGAATGCATTATAGAATTAAGAAAAAGAACTAAATATTCAAACTAAATTATTGTTTAAAATCATGACAAATATTCTGATGGTCTCTTTAAGAAATGTACTTAGATGACAAAGCTAATTTGATGCCTTCAGCTGTCAAAATATTTAGGTTTTTACTATCTTCATTTCTCATCTTCATGAATTTGAATGGTAACTGAGCAGAGCTCATGATTATTTTCATAATAAAAGCTCTATGGTTAGACTAACAATTACTGTATAGTTTTAAAGTGTTACAGTAAGAACAGTACAGAATCTCATGAAAGCAAATTATGTTTTCTCTAGATACATGATTGCAGTACAGAATGTACACACAGTTTACATTATAACTTCATAACATACGATTGATAGTAATCCCTTGCCAGAATAACTATTATTTAGACACATAAAGGAAAAAAAATAATTCACTTAGGACAACATTAGAGAAACAAATAATCCTATTCTAATGCATCTCAGTGTTTGTATAAACACTCTTGCCATTACTGTTGTATGACATTCTTTTAATTGCTTTGTCTTCAGTTAATGGTTGAATCGGCCATGACAGAACTATTTTTTGGTAGAAAAAATAGAAGAAATTAAGTATAGGAGAAAAAAATCTAGGAGAAAAGAAATAAAGGCCCTTTGGTATAACATGTTTAACTAGGTTAGGGAAGTAGTTTGTCAAACAAATAGAAAAACTTAGTAATCCCAATCAATTAGCCCTGGGGCTGTTTGGTTTTAAACGTACTCCCCCTCCCCAGTTATCATGTTATCTAAATGAGTGAATGGGAGTTAATTCACTCTTTTTC
Organism: Acrochordus granulatus; assembly: GCA_032468055.1. NCBI lineage: Eukaryota > Metazoa > Chordata > Lepidosauria > Squamata > Acrochordidae > Acrochordus > Acrochordus granulatus. The sequence continues at coordinate 36,320 of JANHZU010006213.1, read as the reverse complement.
ATTCACAGCAGAATTTCTTTTGGTTCTTTAGAATTTCAGTTTTCATTCACACATAGACACATCCCACAGATGAAAAGGGGCAAAAATGGGGTGATGGGTTTAAATGACCCTCACCTCACCTCTGTGATGGTGCCAACCTAATTATGGTACCACTCTGCCCAGGAACTTAACAGATCTTATTTCTTTGTTTCTGTAGCAGAATTTGTCATGACAACACACAGTTTCCTTCTGAATTGGCACTTTTATTGCAAAGAGCACTGGAAGAGGGATTGAGGCTACCATAATATGGAATTTAAGTTCCATTTATTTAGTCTTTAAAATAACAATCTGTGGTCATATTTACTGTTGTATTGCACCAATCTAGTTTTTGATTTGGAATGTTTATGAAATGAAATACTGTTTTCAATTTTTACCAATTTCTTGCATAGAAAATACCATCTGTAAAATATAGTTTTGCTGTAGCAACCTGAAATAAGTTCAATTCTTTCACTTCCCAGGGTTCCAAATAACAGCAGAGCCAGCTACAATGAAGAGCCATCTGTGAAGAGCAGTGTGAGCAGGCTCAGCACCTCTGCTTCAAAAGTGGGGTATGCAGTAGCTGCATCTTCTGAGAATCTAGACTATTCAGTGAGGCTGCATAAGATAAAATATGGAGTAGGGAATGGGGCTGTGCATGTTGTCCTTAGTCCCCTTGTCACAGTTTTAGATATTGATTGCTAGCTCTGCATCCAGATATTTATAAATTGGGTAGATGATTTAAATTGGGAAGATGGTATGCAGTTGGCTGGGGCTTCTGAATCCATGGAGAATGATTATGTGTAAATTCCTTCTTTAAAATTGATTATCCCAAGAAAAGACAAGAGAGCTCATAGTCCCCCAGGCACTATTAATTGCAACCACAAATGCTTCAGATCTTATTGAAAGTACTATGTAGTATATGGGCACAACTGGAAGAAGATGGACCTGGAAGAAAATACATTTACTTTAACAAGCTGCAGACTGGAGCTTCCAGCACACATACCTATGTTCCAAAGCAGCTTTTTAGAATAAAAAAGAATAGGTAACCTCTATTCATTTCAGTGGCACTTGTTGATAAGTCCTATATTAACCTAGGTGAAATAAATAAGCAGAAGTCAGATGTATGAAACTGATATTTTGCAAAGGGAATTTCAATATTCAATTCAGTCTGGAACAGCAAAGACAACAGATAACTCACCTGAAAATATAAATATACTTGGTTATTTCAGGATTTCATCAGATCCAAGTTCTACCATCCCCTTCACAGGAGATAGTCAAACTGATGCTGATATTATGGCTTTCATTAGAGCTAGAAAGAACTTCCTACATAAAAAAGGTAATCTTTATTAAATGTGTTAGCTGATCAAGCAATCTGTAAAATAGGCTTAAACATTTCAGTGAAATTTCTAAGAAGAAATAAGAGAATTACATTGAAGTAATTACGCATTGGTTATAATTTACACTATTTCCTCCTCTTTCTTCTCTTATTTGTTTTTCCTTCTAGATGGTGTAGTTTTTTGGCAAGACCTGTCCTTCTTTAATTTATAAATAGCATGACAGAATAAAGAAAGTAAATTCCCTCTGCCATCCTATTATGTGATCTTCCAGATCTTGTGGTGAACCTAGGAAAGAGTTGGGAGAAAAGATAAGGTTTTTCACAGGTAGGATAAATTGAAAGGGGCTAAGAAGCTTGTAGAAAATGCATAGTACTGGAATCTCAAAGCAGCAAAACAATGGCTAGCAAGCCAAAATGGAATTAGATAGTTTTTGGATGCTGAAGTGATACAGTTATAAAGAGGTTCAAGATTATTTCAGAGAAGCTGGCATAGAAACCACTTTGCAGAGAAGAAGACATAGCGTGGAATTTGTCTACCTAATAACTAGTACAAGGGAAGGGCCCAATTCTGTCTGCCCAATTCTGGGACAGATACCCAGAGGATGAAGAGTATCCAAAGATTTTGAAAAGAAATTCAAGTTATTGCTGGTTTTGTTTTAAGTGAAGCCCTTGATTAACTTTTTTAGGAAATTTAGCAGAAATAACACTATTGCAAGAAGATAGTGAATCTCAGGATAGTAGAGGAAATAAGCTATAAAATATTCTGTTACATTCTGTTCTCCTTGGAAAATAAATGCCAAAAGAGGTACAGGGGAGCCAAAGCATTGTTTGCATGCATTAGGTTCTTGCATGCTATGTTTTATCTGATCATTCCTGAGAACTCATAACAAACAAGGATATATCAGGATGGCTTACTAAAAACAAACCTATCTCCAAAGGAAAATGTCTCATGTGTTAATATCCTATGCATGAAATGTGGAGTTCCTGGTGACCTCTGAGCTTGATTGTTTGCTTGCAGATGTTATATTACCCAACCAGGTAAGATTGACAGTACTAGTAAGTTTGGGGTTTGCTCCCTGTTTATATACAGTAGCTTGCCCTGCCAGTGTTGGTAGGATGTGGTCTTCTCCTTAGTAGTTCCATTATTAGAATATTGTTTTCTGTTTGTCTACTGGTGTTAATCCCTGTTTATCTGGGTACTGGCTGCTGGAAGGATGTGGTGAGGTCTTGTTGTTCCCTTCTTAGCTTTTTTACTGTCTCTTTAGAATGTTGATGGCTGATTTTTTTTGACTATTGAGCTTCCAGGAATTCCCTAATATTTTTGGATTTAACAGTCTGGATGCTCACAGTTTCCCGACTGAGTCTGTCCATATGTTGTGAAATTAATATTCATACTCATATTTTGAAGGATCAATATGTCTCAAATCTGATGTCTCAAAGTAGGGTGAGATAATATCCGAGGATGAGGAATTAATCATAATGATCAATAGAAATCAATAGAAAGTAGAGAAAATTAACGAAATTTAACCATTCTTAGAATGTACTTCTAAACAACAGTTAGATTATACTTATACAAGCTATCTTGGCCTTCCATATTTATATTCTGAACTTAATTTTAATATAAATTGGTTCCTATGAATGTCCCCATTGCTTCCGATAAGTATTTGTAAATAGGACTTAATTGTATAGACATTGACATATTTTGGCTCAGATTTATAGTAAATATTATTTGTACAATAGAGGAAGATCCCCGATCCTGGATTAAATCCCCCAGATTTGTCACATTCTGAATATAAGTAAGTCCTAGATATATTCCATTTCATTCTGGTAATTAAAAATAGCAAATGTTAGGAAACATACGCAACATTAGAGAGATAACAGTATCATCTAATGGTAACAAGGGAGCTATTCATCTTAATAAAGGAATAGAATATTATTTTTAATAGTGGTTTTTAGGGACAGGGACAAATTATACAGAATACTTGAAAGCAGTCTAATTACTGAAGCAATGGCTTTCCATCAATTCTTGAATGCTGATGACAGCATTATTCATCAAGTTAGTAGCATCTGACCTGCCAGATGGTGTTAGCATTATCCCACAGTAGTGTTTTAATTTATCTCCTTGGTTATCAGCAATAATTGTTGGGTGTAAATAGAGAGGTTACAAAACAGGCCACCTTACTCTATCCAGAGCAAACATTCTACACACTTAGGCTTTAAGGTGTCATATGTCACAGTTTAATAAACTTCTTGTCAAGCTTCTTCTGAACTTATAATTCAGTTGAATTAATGTTCATTTGCCAACAATCATGGAATAATCAATGATTCTCTTGATTTTTAGCTTACGAAAAGATGCATGTTTGCAAGAAGAGCAGACCTGTTCTTAAATGTGTTATCTACTTTTATTATACTAAAATAACTATAAAAGGTTCATAGGAAAACAATAAAAGTACACAATTAGAAAAACCGACAGGAGCATTCTAAAGTCAGTTTCAGCAACAATATAGGAGGGAAAGTATGGGAAAAGAATATCTGAGAAAGGAATTTGAGTTTGCTCAGATTTTTTTCATCATTTAACTATAAAACTTGTCCATTGTAAAATAAATAATTTGCTGTAATATGGTTATAAAAATAGCTAATATAAAACAAGGTAATCTTATAAATTCTTTGGCCTGCTTAAAATATTGCAGATTTCTTACAGAGAAGTACTCAGTATTGAAACCAGAATAAAAACTGTGAACATGATAAAAAAGAAAGAATTGGAAACCACTAGCTGGTATTCTAAATAATGTATTATAAAGAAGGTAAACAACAGATTTTTTTCCGATACCTTCCTCCCTATAGCAGTTACTTGGGTTCTGCAAAATCTTCTTTAGTGTGCCACAGGAAGATTTCTGAACAAGAAACAGGTGTATGAATTATAAAAGAAAAGGGAATCATTCAAATTTCTGTTGATCACCCATTTCCAGCAATTTGTTTTCTTACAATAGTTTTTATAAAATACAATAGTTTTACTGGTCCAGGATATCTGAAGAACTGTTTTGCCCCAGTGGGAATGGCCTGCCCCACTCATGCTTGCAAAAAGGGGCTACTGCAGACCCCATCAACCAAGGAATTTCAGCTGGTGGGGTAGGAGAAGAGCCTTTTTTGCCAAGCCCCTTTCCTTTGGAACTTCTTGCCACTAGAGGTGAAATCTGCTTCTCTGCCCTTTAGAAGGAGAATTGAAATCTGGCTCTCCTGGTTGGCATGGGGCTCTGATAGAAAATCTGTAGGCTAGAGGTAATTGGTACAGTAATAGAGAAGGCACCACCACTGCTCTACTCTACTACTCATGGACCTTTATATCTAAGCTTTTGTCATTTTAATCAGTTTTTATATTTATATTGATTTTTATATATTTATCTTTTCCTATATCGTAAGCCATCTAGAGTCACCCTTAACAGCAAGATGGGCAGTATATAAATTTAATAAATAAACAAAAATAACAACCGGCTCCATTGCTGCTGCCATGTTGCTAATGGTGAAGCTCAGCTGTGCTCTCAACAATTGTGCTCAGCAGCTATGATCACAAAATTCTAGAAAATTTAACAATTGGCTTTCTCAAGATGGTACAAGCTAGCTCCAGTATACCAGTGCCCCACATATATAGCAAAAGTGCAAAAAGTATGCAAAAATGTCTTAAACAAGGCAACTGAACTTTTATTATTCAATATATAATTGGAAATGTTTCATATTTCATCTCATGGAGTTCCATGTAGAATTGAAAAGGAAATGTATATATTATTGCCACCTCTTTCCTTCCACATGGAACTGAGAAAATCTCCTTCATGGAAGACAAAACAGTTTCTGATTATATCAGTTACCTTGTTTGAGAAACTTTTGCATACTTTTTGCAATTTTGCCAAAAAACATGACCTGGATTAACAAGCATATACTTGAGAGTCCTCCACATGGTTCATCGGGATTCCCATTCCATTCAAAGAAGTTTTTCAGTAGGAGAGAAGAACCTGCTTCTATGAAATTCATGGATTTCATTAATTTTAGAATCCACTCCATTTTTAGAAAAGGAGATTGATGTTTGAGTGCTGTCCTACCTGACTGAGAGAATGAATCCCCAAAGCTATATTTGATTCTCTAAAGATAGCTTGAATGAAGATGCACATCATCACATAGTTTCAATGAGCTTCAAATGGTCAAAATTTGGAGTAAAGGGAGGTCTTTTATCCCTTTCTTTCTGAAGAAATTCCAGAGATCTTAAGGGGGTCCAACATATGACAGATTATCAATTCCATATTTGGCCCTGATGAAAAAGAAAATTGATTTGTATGGGATTTGTATGATTCAAGGGAATCTTTCTTTGGAAACTCCAGGTGTAGGAAGAAGGCTCTGGCTCAAAGATCTAATTTATTTTTATTGTATTTATTTATTAAATGTATATGCCACCAAATTCAAAGAGACTCTCGGTGGCTTACAATAAAAACATATCATAAAAACAGAATTAAAAACAGCTCTATATTAAAAAGTTAATTAAAATTAATTAAAAATTTATTTATAGCACTTTTCATCCATCAACCATAGATGGCATTTCATCAACAACAGTGTTTGTCCTGATAAATCAAAGTTGAAATCTGCAATTATTATGTGTTCCACTCCTACATGGAGGATTTCTGTTCTGGCCCATTGCTCTGCTATCTATAATAATTTCTTTTTTTCCTGCTATTTAATGTAAAGCTTCTGAGTGAAATAATTCAGCAATTTGGATTGAGGTTCAATTAGTCTGCCGGTGCCAGTTCCACTCTGTTTAATCTCATTACCTGAGTCATTCCATCACAGCCCACCTCTCAATTGCACTGCCATCTGAGGTGATCAGGCAATAGTCAGAGAGATCACTTTTATTGGCTATAGTATTTTGCACATGTGAAATGCCATTCTTACAATTGCTCACTTAGTGCCCAGGTTAGCTATTTCTTAAGTGCTCAGATTTTTATTGGTTTAAACTTTTAACTACTCTTCCATTATTCACTCTGTTTTACATAAGAGATGTTATTTCTATAGTGACTTACTTTGAATTTTATCTCCCTCCTTAGTATCATTTTTAATTTGTTTGTTTGTCTGCATGGCTTTGAAAATTCATCCACAATATTATTTCATAAAATTTCATCATTAAACAGAATTCTGAATTTAGGGTGCAAAACATTCTTCTCTATACCATTCTCAGAATTGGCTTCTTCACAGTAAACACTGGAAGAAGAATGTTTTTAATTAATTTAATCATGCTAAATCATAAGACTGTAGCTTCATAATTCTTTTATTCCTACATCTCAACAATTCAGCAATGCCATCCTAGTAGCCAAAATACAGCCCAAATATACTGTGTTGGTGTATTCTAAGTAAAGAGGTGGTATACCAAAAATTAGGTCCAAATTTATAATAAATTTATTATATAAATTACATTAAATGTTTGAGTTGAATGTTATTCATTTGACTCATGATTGTTGAACATCCCTAATTACAATAACATTTTCTCTGATGTTTGAAATTTTAATGTAACCTCCTTTAGACCATCTGTTCGTCTATGGGGCCTAGATTTTGGTACATTCTGGAAAGTAATTTCATAAATAGGAAA
>JANHZU010006212.1:32352-42524 GCA_032468055.1 Acrochordus granulatus | reverse complement strand
AGATTGCTAACCTATGTAAGCCACCAAGAGTCTTCGGAAATTGGCGGCATAGAAATATGTGTATAAATAAATAAATATACACTGTTGATAGGGACAAATACCAAGGATATTCAGTTTTCAGTGTTTTTTTTAAATTTAGAGAATACAGATATAAATACCATTTTTCCTGCAATAAATAAATCTATTCTACTTTGGTTTTATTTCTGCTCCCAAAATAATCTATGTAATTTCTCATAATCTCTCAATGCCCCCTACAGCCAACAAACATAATTTTAGAAGAGGTGGCTTTATATAACATTAAGACTTACATTTTGAGCAACTGGCTATAATTAAGCTTATGTATGTTTGTGTGTGTGTATCCATGTCACACACAGAGACACATATGCCTGTTATGAATGGATGGGTGGATAGAAGGATGCAGAATATAAATTTAAATCTACTCCATACTGCCTGTCACAAATTGTTTTGGGTTTTTTTTTTTGGCTTCACCTTTTGATTTGGTGCTATGACAGATCCAATTGCTTTGAATGTCTGTATTGGGAGAAAGACTTTGGGAACACTATTGTGATGATTCTCCTATATCTCTCAGTGGCCTTTGACATCCACATCATGGGATATCCTGGAATGGCTCAATAATTTAGGGTTTGGAGGCATTTTTCATGTGTATGTCGTTTGCAGGATCTCTACCATAATACATCAGTGGAGATCTCTATTTGATCCCATGATGCTTGAATTATGAAATTCAGCAGAATTTTGCTGCTCATTCCTATTCAAAATCTACATGAAATAATTGAAATAATCACTGGAGAGTGGAAATGAGAGGCTCTTTATTTATTAAATTTATTCACCACCCATCTCACATCTATGAGTCTGGGCAGTGTACAATAAAATAGTAACATAAAAGATGAAAACAATACAATAGTACATACATTAAAATTGATAGATACTTAGAAATATACACTAAAATGGAGGTGGAAACTTCAATCCAGTAACTATCTCCAAGATGACACACCTCTGTTCGGGCTACAAACCAGTCTGCAGAACCATGTTTTAACGCTTTTATGGAAGCCTTTTATAGAAGGCCAAGAGGGTGCAGATCTTACATCACGGGGGTATGATGTTCCAGAGGGTGAGCTCCGTAGCAGAAAAGACTCTTCTCTTGGATCCCTCCAGCCAGAATTCCTTGACTGATTGGTCCACAACATGCCTCTACTGCTGGCCTTGTTGGGTGGGCCAATCCCATTGGTGTGAGACAGTTCCTCAGGTAGCCTGGACAAATGCCATAAAGGGCTTTATTGGTGATAGCCAACACCTTGAATTGGACCCAGAAGCAAACTGGCAAACTTCTTAAAGTTGCATCACTATAACCACTAACATATCCAACAAGCCAACCTTTCTCAATATATTGCTATCATAAACTTAGAAATCTACCCTAAACAATACAATTTCATTAATTTTCATTTTAAATTCTTGAAGAATGCAATAGTTGGGAATGTAAGGGAAAAAATTCTTACAAAAAACCACATTCAAGATTAAGAATTCCCTTTGAGCTGAATGATACTCCTTGATAATAAAAGGTTTGAAAATTTGTTCCTGGATGCATTAGTCAGAGAACTGACAATATAAGAAAATAGCTTAATTGTTATCCTCTTGAATGTGGATGATGGGAAAAGCATAAGTTAAGAGGGTTTTTTAAATTTAATTTATTTTTAATATTGCTAATATGGTACATAGTTAATTAAAAATGTTAAATAATATCTCCTTGCTTATTAAGAAGAATTGATTGGAGTCCTAAATTCAGTAGCCATCCTTATTTTAGAAGTGAGAAGATGAAATACAGATTTGTCCTCAGGGTTTCAGTGCTTCAGCTAAACTAGCATACATATAAAATAGGGAAATATATCCATAAATCAAGGTATAGAATCAAAATATGAATAATAAATCAATAACATTAGATGGTAAAGTCTCAGTCACGTCCTGATAGCTTTCTGCAAAGCATTAAAATTGTGACTTTTCTCCAGGCATAGAACCAGGAAGTTGTGAGCCTAGTTTTTAGAGTGCTGTAGATGTGGATTATGTACTTGAGGCATGATGTGTTTGGTTTTTTGTTGTTTTTATTGCTAATTTTATTTCTTGTTTGCCTTCCAGAGTTCTACACTAAAAAGGTGGCCATAGAAATAGAAATAAAGCTAAGATATAATATCACATTTTGCCTTACTCTATCTGGAAAAATCTGGCTATCTGTACAACCCAACATGTGAACCTGTCAGGGTTCTCTGGATACAAAGACTGATCCCTGCAAATGGGCTCTGGATTTCCCTTTCTCCTGTGCCTAAAAAAGCCAACTTTTCCAGGCAGAGAAAAAGGTTTTGTTTAGTTTTAATGTTCATTAATGCGGGGCATGGTGGCCTAGCAGTTAAGACACTGGGCTTGTTGGCTGGAAGGTTGGCAGCACAAGTTTGAGACCCAGGTGCTGCATAATATTGAGCTCCTGTTATTTGCCCCAGCTCCTGCCAACCTAGCAGCTCAAAAGCATGTAAAAATGCAAGTAGATAAATAGGTACCACCTTCATTGGGAAAGGTGACAGCATTCCATGCTCCTTGGAATATAGTCATGCTGGCCACATGACCACAGAAGTATCATTGGACATGCTAGCTCTTCGCTATGAAATGGAGATGAGCACTGTCCCCAAGGGCTGGACACAACTGAAAGGGAAAAACTTTAGGTACTGCTGTGGTTAAGATGCTGGGCTTGTCAGCTGGAAGGTTGGCAGCCCGAGTTCAAGACTCAGGTGCTGCGTAATGGGATGAGATTCCATTCTGTGCCCCATTGAATCCCCATGAGATTCCATTCTCCTGCCAGCCTAGCAGTTCGAAAGCATGCAAAATGCAAGTAGGTAAATACTCCCTAAATTGTTGGGAAGGTAACAGCATTCTGTGCACCTCAACATATAGTCATGCTAACCGCATGACCACGGAAGTGTCTTCAGTCAATGCTACCTCTAGGGGGAGATGAGCACTTCCCCCAGAGTTGGACACAACTGAAAGGGGAAATATTTACCTTTAAACTTCATGAACTCAAACTGGCTAAATAACAGCTCCAGGCCAGTTGTGGTTATTTAGGCAAGGAGCTAATTAGCCACGTAGCTAGTTTTGTCTACTGGCCAAGCATTGTGACTTCTCTGAGAGAGTAGAACTGATGGGCTCTTCTGGAAGAGATAGAATTTAGTGATGGAACTTCTATCCCACTTGTTGCTATCAATCAAGGATTACTTGTATTCTTCTGTTTCACCACGAGGTGTAGCAACGCGAGTCTAAAATTCAGAGTTTTTCATAGAAGATACTGTGCTAAATTCCATATTGAGATGCTTGAATTCTCACAGATCACAAGCTTTGGGGAGAATGAAAATAGGAGGACCATGAGCATACTTAACAAAATACACACAAGTTATGTGAGATTAAATATTACACATTACAAGAAGCTGACTAATTTTTAAGATGCAGATAAAACAAAGTATTTTTCCAAATGCTACTGTTTCCTAGGATATATTATGTCTTTCCCAAAATACTAGACTGGCTCTCCTCCTTTTTTAATAAACTGTTGAAAAATGGTTCTCTTAAATAGTAAGGTAGAATTTTCTGCAAGTCCATGGGTTAAGAATATCTGACTTAAGGACAACCCCTGGATATGAACAATCTGCCTTGTACTTAAACTGGTGAATGGCATTCTATTTCCTGAAGCAAACAAAGTGCTGAAGTTGCATAATTTTTCTAGAACTGCTGAACCCACTTATTTTTAATATACAACATGTTTCAGCAGTTTCTGAAAGCACTGAGTAGTCTCAGTGCTTCATCAGCTCAAGGAAGGACAATGCCATCTGCCATTTTTAGTAATAGGCTGTCTATTTTTAGTCCCAAGTTTTGATTAAAATACAAATTTGGGTTAAAGACAGAGTTAGGGAATGAAACTAGTTTTTAACTTGGGGATTAGATTGCCTGTACTACCAGAAATTACAAAAATTTTTAGTAAGATTTGGAGTAGTGAGAACACAAAATCAGGGACTGTATATTAGAGCATTTCTAAGTGTCTGCAGGACCTCTGCTTTTCCTGTCATGATATGATGTTCCAGAGTGGCAGACCCCCAAATCTTAACTAAATTCTTTTTGGTTTATTCCAGAGTCTAGCCCAGCTAGAGAATCTGTGCAAGCAACTATATGAGACAACTGACACCACTACACGACTCCAGGCGGAGAAAGCCTTGGTTGAATTTACTAATAGCCCGGATTGCTTGAACAAATGCCAGCTTCTCCTTGAGAGAGGAAGTGTATGTAGACAAATTATCTCACAAGACTACTTTTGAAATGGCTGGATACATATTGACAACTTGGGATAGGAAAGTCTTGCATCTGCAGATTTTTGACTACATTAATTCTTTAGATTAAGGGCTGTGCAAAATATGTCTGTAGAGAAATAGTTACTGGGTCATCTAATCTATTTAAAGTGTTCAGTTAAATATCTTTTTATTAAACATTGCAATCTTGCCTGTATGAGGATCACCAAGAGCTGACAGGAGAATCGCAGAATTTATCTTTAGATATGAATCCCTTGTTTTCTTTGTGCTTGTTTTACAGTCATCATATTCCCAATTATTGGCAGCTACATGCCTTACAAAACTGGTATCACGCACAAACAACCCTTTGCCCTTGGAACAGCGCATAGATATACGTAAGTAAAGCAAAGCTGGATGCTTCAGTCCCAAGGTCTAGTTTGCCTAGGATCAGAATAGCTTTTTGAAAAATTTAAGAACATACTGGAGAAGTGAACACTCATCTTTTAATATTTTTACATTACCTGTAATGTGAGAAAAATAATGAATTTGCATTGCTTATTTATATGTGCATGCTTCCTTGACAACATATGTTAAAATTTGATAAACTGAGAAACACTGTTTTATAATATAGTATACCATAAAGTGCCTTTAAAAAATCTCAGAAGTATGAAATGGCTCTTTTGGCTGTTGTGATGTAGTGTTGGGCACTGAAGGAAATATTCAGCCCAACCCCATCAAAAAGACCCTCCTCCTTGGTCTACCTGGTCTTTCAAGGCAGTTTCATTATAGGTAGGCAGGGTTTTGTAGGAACAGTCAGCCTTTTAGATATCACCCCAAGTGCTTTGACTTAGCAGCAGCAGCTCTATGGTAGAAAATGCAACTGTTTTCTAGAAGCTCTATGCAACCTTCATTTTGGATAGTACTGTTGTCCATTGATAAGGTGTGATCTAGATACAGTGTACTTAAAGCACAATTCTTTGATCAGATCTTACCTGATGTTACTGAGCTGAATGGCTAAAGCCTCCCTAAGAGCCACCCCACTTCCCCTCACCATTTTGTTTCTCCCCATATAGGACATGTAGTGGGTCTTCCTTGAAGTAAGTAACAGATGCTGTTTGCAGCATAGTCCCAGTTATGACTGTTTGCTTCAGTGTACAGTGGAACCTCAGATTGCGAGACTAATCCGTTCCAGAAGAACACTCTTAGTTCGAAATGCTCTTAAACTGAAACGAGGTTTCTCATAGGAAACAATAGAAAGTTGGACAATCCGTTCCATGCCCCCCAAAACATTCACAAAAAAATAATTTTCAACGGAATTTGATGTAGAAATGATTGTCCCTAATATCTGAAACAAGTAAGAACGACAATGATTAACACACAGTATAAAGCAGAAATAGAATGAACTAACCAGCACTTATGGATCTGCTTCGAGGCAGGTTCTGGGCTCTGCTGCTGCTAGGCCGGCTGCTGTCCAGCGCCCCTTGCTGGCTCAGAGGATCCGTTGCCACAGCCACTCAAGGCAAAGTGACCTTTTCCCTCAGCAACGTCTTTCCGGGGGTCTTTCCTAGGCAGTTTGGAAATGTTTCTTGTCTTAACTTGCCTCCGTGATATGAGGGGAGAAGAGACAGGCAGCAGGGGATGGGCTGGATGGTGCCAGGCGATGAGGGGGAATTTCTGCTTTATTTTGTGTGCGTGCACGCACGCGCGCACTTTGAGAACAGTCCCAGCTGGCATGAGGGAGAACTGTCGGCTCTGTTGTGAGATTTCCTGCACAAGCTCATCACACGGTGCTCGTCTTACGAGTTGCCACTCATCAACCAAAATAAATTTTGTTAAAAAATTTTGCTCGTCTTGCGAAAATCTCATGCTTGCAATACAAGGTTCCACTGTATATTAATTCTTACCATCTTTTACCTAAATACTCTTCTTTATTTGGTGCATATGTTTCAGGAAACTATGTGCTCAATTATCTTGCTACCAGACCTAAGCTGGCCACATTCGTTACACAAGCACTCATTCAGCTCTATGCCAGGATCACAAAGCTAGGCTGGTTTGACTGCCAGAAAGATGAATATGTTTTCAGAAATGTCATCACTGATGTCACTAGATTTTTACAGGTTGGTTTTCTTTACTGCTTCTCATTTGCATATAATGATTTTGACTAATGATTTTATTCTTGTTTCCTTGATAGTAGACTTGTTTCTCACAATCAGTGTTTATCGTATTGTTCTGGATACAGCAAAAAGACAACTGTTTGTCGTATTGTTTATCGTAGTGTTTATCGTATTGTTCTGGCCAGCAAAAAGACAACTGCAGATCCAAATGCTGAAATTCTTATCTGTCCCAATCACCCTGTAGTTTAGCTCAGAGGCCTACCTTACCTATAGTTTAGATGAGTACCAGGAGCTGTTGATTTACTCCAAAGTTGTCTAATTCAATATCCACCCCCCACACACATCACCACTACCCCTGTGCAAAATATAGCTGCAGAATTCCTGAGAGAAAAGATCCTAATGCTTTCTAAACCAGCATCTTTCTGTGTGTGGAATATTCTTTCTGATGCCAAAATTTGCTCCCCTGCATTGTCTGTCCTGTGGCCTGACAGTGACAGTATTTGAAGAACAGAGATTAGGATGAAAGGGCATGACAGAATCTGTTCTGCCTATAATTAAGAAAAATAAAATTAAAAAGGCAGCATCTGTTGAACACATATATCTACTGACTGTCAAACAATTATTTATGGATTTATTTATTTATGCCAGTCCTGTAACAGGCATAGTTTTGGCAACCAGTTGTGAGTAAATCTCAGTGCCTTGCAAAATTGGAGGCCTTCCTGATGCCCAATAAAGACAATTCTACTGCTATTCTACTTTGGAGAAGAGATTATTTGTGGGAAGGCCTGCCAGATAGCACTATTTATTTATGTGTCATCCACAGAAATAGGTTTAAGCCATACAACAGTAGAGAATGCTATGCCAGAGGGATCTTGTTGCTTTTTTCTTTTCCAGGACAGTGTTGAGCACTGCATTATAGGAGTGACAATCTTGTCTCAGCTAACAAATGAAATTAATCAAGTAAGTGCTTCAGCCTTCCTCAGTGAAGTAAGTGTCAAATTTATTCATTCATTTTGCTTTGTGCTGCTTTGTGTCTATGCGCTGATTTGTCTGTACAGACATGTGCTTTGGTAAGAAACTGGCACTCCACTGGAGTTTAAAGTTTACCATCTCTGGCACAATTCTTGAGGCTATAGAAGCAGTGCTTTTGATGGAACAGTGATCTTGAAAGAGGTAATCCTCTGTTGAGTAACACTGTGTAGGGTCACAAACAGCTTTCTGTTTTTAGCTACTCTTTTGGACAAGTTTTTTATAATATCTACTCACTTCCATCCTGTATGCTAATGATGCAGAATTCTGGGAAAACCCTAAGGCTAGTAAATTCCTTACAACAGAGTATGGTCTTATCTTCTTCTGAAGCACAGATGATATCCCCTGTCCTCCAAGCTTTGATAGGTCTGGAATATGGTTACTTCTTCAGCAGCCCTGGCCTTTTACTGTGATATCTCTATGTAATTTAAAGAAGCTTGAAGGATCTTGGCTGTCAAATAGTCAAGAGGGACCAGCAATATTGGTTTGGACTGGGAGCTTTCTGTTGATGTCCAGAGGAGGCTGTTTGCAACTGCAAACAGATGCAACTGCAATTCCATAGTTATTCCAAGGACCATAGAGAGCCTCTTTTACAAAGGCTATGCTGATTGGAAGTAGGCTTGTCTTGTATTGCAGGAAAATATAGTGTGATAAAGGGAGTTTAATGTTACGCTCTTAATTTCTTTTTCTTAATGGGAAAGAATCTGGCTTTGCTGCAAACCTGACTGCATTTTTTTACTTAATCTTAAGACAGGCTTGCTGGCTTCTACTAACAAGTATGCAGATATTTGAATAACCCTGGCTTAACAGATACAGAATTTAATGGAGCTGTTCATATATTGAAGACTATAGGGAATAGGTGGGATCTTCAGCAGATGTAGTCCAGGAAAATGATGGTCCCCTATCTGGTATAGCAAGGAGATAATTCAGGCACCAATCCCAGGGTAACCTTTTGATTGATGGATTGGATTGATTTATATGCCCCCCAATTCTGAACAACTCTGGGTGGTTAATAAGTAAAAACACCTTTCAAAATACAATACGAAAAAAGCTGGCAAATATGACAAGAACCAGACAGAAGTGAAAAAAACCCTACACACACAATCCAAGGGGCTTTGCTCACTCTCACCAAGTTCCTTAGAAAAGAGCCAAGACTTGAATCACCTTCAGAACACCAGTAGCTGAGGACCATCTGGATTTCAGGGAGGACCTCATTCCAGCAGGCAGGCACTGCTACTAAGAAGGGAGACTTCTGGGGTCCTGGTAGATGACAGTGTTTAATTGAAGGAATCAGGAATACACCAGCCCAGGCAGATTGAATTGGTCTGGCAGATATTATCAGCTGCTAAAAGAACAATATATTTTGTGCTTCTTATTTAGCATATTTCAGTTCTTGCTTAATCTTTTTTATGCCCTGTAGACTGTTATAGGGGCATGATGGCCTAGTGGTTTAGACTCTGGTTTGTTGGTGGAAGATCAGCAGTCCAAGTTTGAGACTCGGGCACTGCTTAACAGGGTGAGCTCCCATTATTCACCCCAATTCTTGCCTAGCAGTTCGAAAGCATGTAAAAATGCAAGTAGATAAATAGGTACCACCTACTTTGGTGGGAAAGGTTGCTGTCCATGTGCCTTTGGCATCTAGTCATGCCAGCCACATGACCACAGAAGCGTCTCCGGACGAACACTGACTTTTCATCTTGGAAATGGATATGAGCACTGCCCCTTAGAGTCAGTCACAACTGGCAGGGAAACCTTTATTTTTTGTACCATGGTTATATACACTATAGCACTGAGGAATTTTTTTATGTTACTGGGTGTTTTTAGATTCTGCCAGTGTACAGACAAAATAATTCATATTGGGCCAGTGCCTCTCTCTCAGCCCAGCTCACCTCACAGGGTTGTTGTTATGAGGAAAATAGGAGGAGGAAGTATGTTGGATATATTTGCCACCTTGAGTTGTTTGTAAAAATAATAAAGGCAGGATATAAATACCCTCTTCATCCTTTTCATATATACAAATAAACCCATTTTTCAAAAGAGAAATACAGTGGAACCTTGGATTGTGAGTATCACGGTTAATGAGCGTTCCACAAGATGAGCAAAAAAATTTTTTTAATATAATTTAATTCAGTTAATGAGCGAAAACTTGCAAGACAAGCACCATGCGATAACCTCACACAGGAAATCTCACAACAGAGCCAATGGTTCTGCTCTCTTGCTGCGTAAAAAGCGTAAATTAAGTGAAAGTCGTTCAAGAGAAAAAACTCACGAGAGTCAGACTCCAGATTCTCCTTTCAGGCAATCCCCCTCCCCACTCCTCTCCTCCCTCTCATCTCCCTCACGCCAGCCAGGACTCTTTTCAAACTGTAGGAAGATTGACCCCCCATCTTCCCTGTCACTCACAGACACATACACACTGCCCTCCTTGCACGACACCATCCAGCCCATCCCCCTCCTGCCCATCTCTTTTCCCCTCTCATAGCATGGAGGCAGGTTATGATGAAAAACATTTCCAAACCACCCAGGAAAGACCCCCAGAAAGGCATTGCCAAGGGGAAAAGGCCATTTTGCCCTTGAGCAACGGTGGCAGCAGATCCTCCCGATCTAGACAGCTGCCCAGACAGCGCCAGCCGAGCAGCAGCTGATGGCCAGAATCTGCCTCAGAACAGATCCATAAGTGCTGGTTAATTTGTTCTAT
>JANHZU010006211.1:15131-27179 GCA_032468055.1 Acrochordus granulatus | reverse complement strand
TAGAGATATCCAGGGAAGGTTTCATGCAAAGATGATCATGATAAAGGACAAAAATGGTAGGGACCTAACAGAAGCTGCAGAGATTAAGAAGAGATGGCAGTAATACACAGAAGAGCTCTACAAGAAAGATCTAAATGATCCTGATAACCATGATTGTGTGATCACTGACCTAGACCCAGACATCTTGGAGTGTGAAGTCAAGTGGGCCTTAGGAAACATTACTAACAACATTATTTAAAATCCTAAAAGCTGATACTGTGAAAGTGATGCACTCCATATACCAGCAAATTTTAAAAACTCCACAATGGGAGGATTGGAAAAGGTCAGTTTATATTCCAATGCCAAAGAATGTTCAACTACTGTACAATTGTTCACACACTATCAAGCTTATGTTCAAAATACCACATGCTAGGCTTAAATAGTATGTGAATTGAGAACTACCAGATGTGCAATCTGAGTTTCAAAGAAGCAAAGAAACTAGAGATCAAATTACTAACATTTGCTGGATCGTGGAAAAGTGAAGGACTTCCAGAAAAATATCTACAGTGGAACCTTATAAGATGAACATCTCACAAGATGAGATGTTTGCAAAAAAATAATAATAAAATTTATTCTGCTAGACTCATGTAACTCACAAGACAAGCAAACTTCACGCGATAACTTATGGGTCATCAGTCAGCATGCTCTGTATTTCCCATTCAGGCAGCAACCACACATGAGTTCTGCCATCACTGCCATAGTTTACTCCATTACCTTTCAGGCAGCAACTGTGCAAGAGTTCTGTTGATGCTGCCACATGAAGTTTACTCTATTATTTATGCTGTACTGTGAGCATATGTGTGTGTGGGAAGCTCCTTGAAGAAGTGTGAAATGGAAGGTGATAAGAAGAAGGCGATTCAGGTAGACCTGAAGAAGGAAATCATCAAGAAGCATGAGAGAGGTGTGCATGTGACTGACCTTGCCAGAATGTATGGCAGGTCAACATCAACAATTTGCACCATCCTGATCACAAGATGAGCACCATGTGATGAGCTCACATGGGAAATCTCACAATGGAACTGAAGGTTCTCCTCTCACACTGCATAAACAGCGTGAATTAAGTGAAAGGCATTCAAGAGATGGAACTCCCAAGAATTCAGACTCCAGATTCCCTAAAAATGTTAGCAGTCCCTCCCCCTCCTCTCCTCCGTCTTGTCTCCCTCACGCCAGCCAGGACTGTTCTCAAAGTGCGTGCACACAAAAACCCTCATCTCCCAGCACCATCAAGCCTGACCCCTGCTGCCCATCTCTTCTCCCCTCATAGTATGGAGGCAAGAAACAATTACAAACTACTCACAAAAGACCCCCGGAAAGGCATTGCTGAGGGAAAAGGCAGTTTTGCCTCAGCAGCAGTGGCGGTGGATCCTCCGAGCCAGCAGGGGGCACCGGACAGCAGCCGGCCTAGCAGCAGTCTCGAAGCAGATCCATAAGTGCTAGTTAGTTTGTTCTATTTCTGCTTTATATTGTGTGTTAATCATTGAGAGTTGTTTCAGATGTTAGGGACAATCATTTCTACATCAAATTCTGTTGCAAATGATTTTTTGGTGAATATTTTTGGGGGCATGGAACGGATTGTCTGACTTTCCATTGTTTCCTCTGGGAAACCTCATTTCATTTTAAGAGCATTTCACACTAAGAGCGTTCTTGTGGAATGGATTGGACTTGTCTTGTGAGGCTCCACTGTACTTCTGCTTCATTGTATGCTAAGGTCTTTAAAGTCTTCAGAACAAACCATGGCAAATTCTAAAAAAGTTGGGAGTATCAGACCACCTTGTCTTCTGAGAAACATGTATACTACTCAAGAAGCAACAGTTATAAGCAGACATGGAATAACAGATTAGTTCAAAATTGGGAAAGGAGTAGGACAAGACTATATTGTCACCCTGCTTATTTAACTTATATGCAGAGTACATCATGTGAAATGCTGGGCTGGATGAATCACCAGCTGGATTTAATATCGCAGGGAGAAACATCAACAACCTTGATTTGCAGATGATACCACTCTAATGGCAGAAAGTGAAGAGGAACTTAAGAGTCTCTTAATGAGTGTGAAAGAGGAGAGTGCAAATGTTGTTTGATATTCAATATTTTTAAAAAACTAATGGCAATTGGTCCCATCACTTCCTGGCAAAAAGAAGGGAAAGAAATGGAAGCAGTGGCAGATTTCACCTTCTTGGGCTCCAAGATCACTGCAGATAGTGACTGCAGTCAAAATGCATGCTCCTTGGGAGAAAAGTATGGCAAACCTAGACAGCATATTAACAAGCAGAGACATCACCTTGCTGACAAAGGTCCTTATTCAAAGCTATGGTTTTTCCAAGAGTAACGTATGGTCATGAGAGTTGGACCATAAGGAAAGCTGAATGTCAAAGAATTGATGCCTTTGAATTGTGGTGCTGGAGAAGACTACTGAGCACGGCAAGGAAATCAAACCACTCAGTCCTACAGGAAATCAACCATGATTGCTTATTGGAAGGGCAGATACTGAAGCTGAAGTTCAAGTACCTTGGCCACATTATGCGATGAAAGGACTCATTAGAAATGACCATGATGCTGGGAAAGGTTGAAGGCAAAAGGAGAAGGGAATGGCAGAGAATGTAGTGGTTAGATAGCATAGTCAGTGTGATGGACATGGACTTGGGCGGACTCTGGGAGGCAGTACAGGACAGGGATGCCTGGCGTGCTGTAGTCCATGAGTTTACGAAAAATTGGACATGAATGCATGACTGTACAATAACAGTAATAGTTTATTAATTGATCAGTTTTGTGACCTTATTAATAAAATAATGTAAAATACATAACAGTGTAATTCCAGAATAAAATATATAGGAGGAAATACAGTGATAAATACATATGTGGTAATTCAAGGGATGTGAGAGAAGGAAGGGCTGCACCAGGGTTAAAGAGAAAGTTTTCTATGACTGGTTCAGCTCCCAGTGAGCTCTTCTTTCCAATAGGGATGATAAATATTTAAACCTAATAGGAGCACATAATTGACAGTTGAACAAAATATTTTCAATGATTGGGAATTAATTCATATTAATTTTATTTTTTTAAATGTAAGTTTCATTATTTATCTTTTAAAGTTTTGATCTAATAACACATTAATGTGATACTTTTAATGGTAGTAGTTTACTATTTGTGAGTTTTATTTAGGTTTAATTGTTTTATTGTTAACTATGAAACTAATTAGGTGCCTGGGGGCATGTGGTACATGGTATACAAATGTACAACATAAATAAATAGAATGTATTTATTCTACTTTAAAATACCTCTCCTTTATTTGTAAAATAGAAATATTTCAGTAGAAATATGTTTGCCTATCATCTATGGTCATTTTACTTACTTATTTACCTAATAAAATACAGAATCAAAATTTTGTCAATGGACATTATCAACAAGATTTCAGTTTATTGAATTTTAAAAAATACTTCAAATACTATGTATGTTGTAAACTGTACCTACTTTAATGAATAATAGCAGGACTGCTCAGAAATTGAAAGTTAGAATAGGAGAACAGTATAACAAAAAACAGCATAAGAGATTTTAATTTTTTTTTAGATCATATGAAAGAAAGGTTACTGTGGAAAATGTTAGATGAAATTATAGATAATTTTTACAGTATTACACTGCAAATTTTTTTCTGTTTTGTTTTTTTAAGAATTTTTTGCAGATCACAGACCTTGTTTAAGAAAATTATCTATGTCAAATCCACTGAGAATGGCCAGGGGAATTCCTACAATTCAGAATTGTAATGGAATAAATAACTTTTGCAAGATTCTTTTTTCTAAATATGAATACATCCAACTGATGAGATTAACTATAATAACAGGAACAGCAAAGGGACTTTTATGTCAGTAAGATATTTTTTTAGTTATTTAATAGAATAAATGTTTACCTTATTCATATTTTAGAAAGATGATTACATTATTCCCCCAGTGAGTCATTACCTTGATGCGCTTGAGGGCTTGGGTAGTATAAAGAAGATAAGAGCTATGTCAGAGTTTCAACCATACTGGGCAGGTCTCATCAGAAGAGCCAGACAAAAAGTGTCTCTCCCATAAAAAATACAGTGAAACTTACACTGGCTCAGTCATCATCTGGATCAACAAGGCCCATGCTAGGTCTTGGAGTTCCTGGATAACTGCTGAAAAATGGACTATAGGACTAAAGGTTATTGAGTGAGCAACCAGGGTTAGAAGCTGAAGAACTACTGGAAGAAAAATTGTTGACCTATTGTAGATATACAAATATTGAAAATAAAGTAATAATTACACTTATGTCTCAAATTATTGTATGGATATAAAGTGATGTGAATGAAAACACATCTTTCTTTTAATCAGATGGATTTTGATGATTTTAGTTTGGACTTTATTTTTGATTTTGGATGTTTTATGTAAGAAATCAAAATTACACATTTTTTATTTTTGTATTTAATTTTGCTTGATAAAATAGAAATAGAAGGAAGAGAATAGGCATTCTGAAAATAACATGGTAGTTCTTTCTCCTCTAGTATCTATGTTTACAATTCCTATTTTCACTTTTGGAAAAGGGGGAGGATTTTCCATGGACTTCTATACTCAGAATACTCAAACATGGAGAAACTATGTGAATGCCTGTTGACTTATTTACTGCTTGTGTTAAAATTTCAGGAATAGATGCAAATGGCTAAGCATCAAGTTCTCTTTTAGAATTTTAGGATTTGTAGCCTCACAGGACAAACGTAAGCAAACAGACTACACAGCTTTATGTAACAGTGGCATAATTAACATTTTTATTCTGACCTCTTCCCTTATGGAACCTTGCTAAGTAATAATTGTTTTTGTTAATCTGCATATAAAAAAGAAGGGAGTAAGGGTGAAAAATCTGTATATTTTTCAACATTTATTTGAATTTTTTTCCATTTTTTAATAATCCAAAAAGCAATTTCAAGACACACATCATTTCTACAAAATACTTTTTCTTAAAGGAATCACTTGTCCTTCATTATGAATAACTTCAAATGTACCAGTTTTACTCTTTTTTGTAAAAGAAATGGTTAGATTCTTTTTAAAAATTATATCACTTTCATTGTTGTTGTCCACCTAGTCAGTTAAAAAAATGCAGCAGCATTTACAAGAAGTATTTTCCACCCATGAAAACGATTTGGCAACCCTAGCAACAAACACTGTATTCAAAGATCAAGGTTTGTTTTTCCCCTTTCTCTTCCTATATTTTTTCACTCTTAGTGAAGTTAAAACCTGGTCTCCTCAACCTATCCCTCCCTTGACTGCAATAATTTTTCACCATCTGTTTTGAAAGCAGCAAACTTGACAGCAGTAACAGTGGAGGTAGAATGATGCAGAGCTATTGTGGATGTGAAATCAATTCCCCAACAGTTGATGCCAAGCTTTGGCAGAATTTGAGAAGGAGGTAGAAAGATTGTTACCAAGCAACATGTTTGTGCATCAGGAGATCCTTGTTGTTGTTCTGTTGTTGTCAAAAACTCTCTAGAAAGTTAGTCCAGTGGAATGGCTGAACAACAACTTATCATCTCTCATTATTAATATATGAAGATACTAAGTTTATCTTGATGTCTTTATTTTAATCCATTAAAAATTAAAGGTTTCTCCTTTCGGTCATGTCTAACTCTAGGAAGTGGTACTCATCTCTGTTTCATAGTGAAGAGACAGCATTGTTCAACGATACTTCCATGGTCATGTGGCTAACATGACTATATAGTAAGCCATGTGGAATGCTGTTACCAGGTATAAACAAGGACAGTTAACACTTAATATAAATAACTTGGAGAAAGTTTTTCTGGCAATGGAAGTTCATCTAAAAATAACAAAGCTAAGATATGGAAGTAGAGGGATGATTTATTTGAACTGATTGTAGTCTGATGGATACTGTGAACCCTTTGCTGGTTTTAAAAGTTGATCAAAATTCAGAACATATTTAGAGAGCATCATGCTGTAAGGTTGCCTTTCTTGACACTCATCTGATAATTAAAGAATACTTATAAACTTGCACATATTAAATATAATTTCAGTCCTGTAAGTTATGCTATTTAACTGTAGCAATTTGCATTGCTTTGAGCTACAAACCAATTAAATATTCAAAGAAAATAACAGAGGGTCTGGATTATTGCCCAGAACCAGTAAAAATTAAGTAAGAACACTTGGAGTGATATGAGGTGGATGGGAGAGAGAAACATTAAGAATAAATTGGAAAAGGTTATAAAAGTATTTATATTTTGCCCTCTCTCTAAGATTATAATTTCCTTCTTTCCACTATCTATACTTTCTCCTCTTTAAACCCACAGAACACACATTCATTTTCTTCTTTCTTTCTTTTCTTTTTTCTTTCTTTTAGTCACTGTAACAAAGATCACTTCTAAAGTTTTTTCTTTATTTCCTTTTTTCTCTTATTTTCTTTCCTATCTATTCATTTTTTTAATTTTCTTTATTTAATCTCTAACATTTATATTGCTTTTGTCTTGTTAAGAATTATTTAATAAAAATATTTTGAAAAAGAATAAATTGGGAAGGAAGCACTAATAAATTGATTCAAACATTTGATTTAAAAATAATTAATGTTACTCAAACTTTCTTATTTTTGATGCTTGTAAAAAATAATTTAACATATTTTTAAGGATTGAGATAATGTAAGAGTGGCAAGAGCCTGCAATCATATAACACTCAAACAACAACAACAACACAACCTTAGGATCCCTATGGGTCTAGTAATTAAAAGCAACTTGCAAGATTGATTTTAGCCTTCCTGGGTAAACCAGGCAGGAAACACAATTGGATGAGCTAGATCCGCTTTATTGTTAAGAGGAATTTGAAAGTTCAAACTTTCCACCCACTATTTTTAATTGCTAGGCTATTAGGCAGGTCTTTCCTAAGTTTCTTTATTTAACTGTTATATTATTGTGGGCTCCTGCCCCTCTTATTTGATGGTTTCCTAGGCAGCATCTCATGTCCCCTTTCATCAAGGTTATGCATGCATTCCATTAGAAGGATCTGCCTTTTTTCTGTATTCTAATTTTCTTGGTGAATATGCATACACATATCTGCCCAGAAGCCATGTTGGAAAGAAAACATTGATATAGTTCAAGTTAAAGTCCTAGTAGTGTCAAATGCAAAAGACCAGATCCAGGTATCAAGGTTCAAAGTAATTGATTTATTACTCCAGCCTGTTTATAAGAATCTACTCAACTAATGGTCCAGCACCTCTGGGTGTTAGATAAAGTTCAGTGGCAATCAGGCAGGGTTGGATCTTCTGCATTTGTAGCTACATAGAAATTCCAGACTAATTGCTCATTTGACTCCTTCCCCTTGTTCTACCACCTCTTCTCCAACAAGTAGAATTTGAACATTGTCATGTTAGAGCTATAAGAGGCTTAGTTAAATATATTCTTGGTGACTCCCATTTAATGAGCAAGAGGCTAATAATTATGGTTTTAGCTCTATTCTGGGTGAATTAATTGATCAATGATCTCTTTAATTCTATTAACTAATAATAAACTATCACAACTCTTTTCTCTTGCAAGTTCATAGAATCCCAGGAAAATTTAAATTGTTTCTGAATTTCTGCAAAGTCTGTGGGTTTATCAATTGCATAATAGAACTGCCAGATACAGTATGTGTTTGTGAAGCTTAATTAATGGATAGATGAACATTGTCAATGAACCATTCTGATTTAATACCAAAACTCAATCATATAGTAATTTTTTTAAAAAAAGTAAAGGTTAGAAAAAATTGTTTAACAACCCAAGCAATTTTTGTGCTATGCTTCTTTGAGCAAAAATAACAATGTGTCAAAGGTTATATGTATGTGTGTGTAGGTGTGTGTAAGGGGGGTGTTAAAAATTATAGACTCAGTATGACCTGTTATAGATAAATGGTTTTTAAAAGATTTTAAATATATCCTCAAATAAATGATTATTGAAAAAGCTGACAGTGAGAGAAAAAAAAATCCAATAATTTTGTTTTGAGGTAAAGTAACCATAATAATGTAATTAGGTGGGAAAAAAAGAAAGAGTTACTGTTAATGTTACTGACTGAATTGCCAAAAATAACCTCACATAGAGCATACAATATTAAACTACTGTTGAAAAACTTGACATATTTCCAAGAAACTTTAAAAATTAAATAATAATCTTAAAATACTTATTTTAAATATGTAATCCTACAATTCTTGAAAGATTTCACATTGTGTTTCCCCATTGATCATACAGTTAAGTAACTGTTCTCTTTTTGGCTAAATCTTGACAGAATCCAGTAGATAAAAGGAAAGTGGCCCAGTAATATAATTTATGGAATTAACTAATTAAATTAGTCATCTTTTGATGTCAGATTAAAGGTTCAGTATCTGGGATATTTTTAAGCTATGTTTGGCTTTTGTTATTTCTTCTATTAGACTGCAGCTGCTGCTAGGTTTTTGTCAAGTTGACAAACTTTTCTTTATATTTTCCCTATATAGTATTGTTTTATTTTAAGTGCATGACATTCAGAAATTTTTGTTTCCAATCATTATGATGTAATATTATGATGTAATATTAGAATAAATAATAAGTCCCCAATATTAGACTTGGGGACCCATTCTCAAAGGCTACATAATGTAAAATACATAATGCTACATAACTAGTTTCATCTTCCTACTAAACAACTTAAGTTGTTTCAAATTTTGAAAGTTTATCCTGATTTTTTCTCTTTCATTTGTCACCGAATGTGATAAAAGAACCTATTTACAAAATTATTTCAAATGAGGCAGACCTTTTAATTATATTCTCATTAATCTGGAAGTGACACATTTTAAATTTATTTAATCAAAGTGGCCTTGCATTGTGAGAATGTCTTATCGTTTATTAGCTCCAGTGATCTGTGAATCTCTTAGAATTCAATGCATCAGCTGAATCTCCAGAGAAGATTTCATAAGGGAATTGCTACTTTAAGAGCTATGTTATGGGTATTATTATGAATACAGCTGAAGTGAAAACCTTTTTTTTTTAATCTGTGAACAATTATTGACTTAGCTCCAGGTATTTTAGGGCAATCTTCTCCAGTGGAATCTCTTGGTCCCTGTGTATATGCTGAAGGTTCCATCCCTATGAAAATTCAGGGAATTTCAGAGACTCACTTGGAACCCTCCCTTCTAGCTTTCTACAAATTGTAGTCAATAGATTTGTTTCAGAGCATTTTGAGATTTAACCTGTTTCTGATTGTGTGGATCGCCTTTTTATTATGTATATATTGTTGCTTTTTATTTTATGTACATTGCCAGAAATCAGGGTTGAATAAGTAAATAAACTTACTATCTAAAATTTATTTTCTATAATGTATATAAACCAATTATGAGAGCCATATGTAATGCTTCACCAGGTTAGGAACTTTAGGTATGAAGCCAGTTGGTGACCTGGACAAATGATTCACTCTCAGCCTAGAAAAGAGTCAACAGCAAACCACTTCCAAAATCTTGCCAGGAAACTACAGGAACTAGTCCAGGAAGTCAACAGGAGTCAATAATGACTCAAATGTATGAAAGAAAGAAGGAAAGAAATAAGAAAGAAAAAGTTAATCTAGCATAAAATGGAGCTGTAATATAAGAATAGCCATAATTTGCTTATATTTTAATCTAAGGAGTATTCTATCATTATCAGTTTCTTAAATGAATACAATTAGAAAAGATAATAAGAAATGTCATGAGACAAATAGTAAAGACCTTGCTCAACCTTTTTATGTTAGTTTGAATTCAAATTTAGCATTTGTGCTTGTTTTCCAGAACAACCTGGGGGTGTAGAGAAATGTGTCCAGCAGCACCTGAAGAAATTCAATATCCTCAATCAAGAAGGATGAAAATCCTGATGAATATATACTTAATGAATCTATATAAAGAATCTATATAAAGGAATAATCGGGGTAGACTGGAAGCATTAGAAAAAATAAGACATATTGGGCACAGAACTTGGGTGTAAGAACCTAGATGTGATTGTGGGGAAAAGAGGCTAAAGAAGAAGCAGATGAAAGAATCTACACCCATTGCCAGGAACTTTACAATATCTGACCTGGATGAAGGGAAGGTATAGTTGTACCAAAACACTAGGAACAATATTTACAGTTGTTATTTTCTTCTCACTAAAGACAGCTGCATTTGCTGTAACACGTTATGCTGAATTAAGTAAGTATAAAGAATCAACAAAGATTTGCAAATAATTGCTTAGTTTTTCAGGATCAAACAAGATCAGCTACCATTTAGATCCTACCATACAATTCAAAAATATCTCCTTGATCTCCTTTATTATATTAAACAATAAAATACATAAGCCATTGAAAACATATAAATTCAATTGTTCATTTTCCATACTTCTACACGGCCGTAAAGCTCCATGACATAACAAATATAAAAATATAAAAAAACCTTAAACACCATTACTAAAATTAACAGCTGCAAACAATAAAAACAGTGAGTAATGATAATATCATAAACACAAGCCTTTTTGGAACAAATTCATTTCAAAGCTTCCATGACATCAGTAAGGAAGAGGCCAACCCAGACTTTGTGAGGAATAACACAAGGTAGGAAATTTGCAATAAATATGAATACCTATCTAGAAGAAGATGCACTGATTTCAATTAAGTTCACCTCTATGTGTGGAAGAAATCTATAATAGATGAACATTCAGGACCAAAGTTCTGCTAGGCTTCTGCAAAAAAGCAATAATTGGCATCAATTTTGGCTTCTTCATTCTGGCCATATTCCTCCTAATTATTCTTTTGAAAATAAAAATAACTTCACTGTAAC
Source organism: Acrochordus granulatus (assembly GCA_032468055.1). NCBI lineage: Eukaryota > Metazoa > Chordata > Lepidosauria > Squamata > Acrochordidae > Acrochordus > Acrochordus granulatus. The sequence continues at coordinate 16,352 of JANHZU010006211.1, read as the reverse complement.
TTCCCTAGCATCCCAGAAATATGGCCAGGACATGGAAGGTTTTCCAATTTAATATATGTATATCTAACCTGCTCATAAAAATCACTGAAATATTTCCCTTTTATCTTATGCACTGTAAGAATATGCATGCACAAAACTGTATAAAAACTGTAGAAAGCAGTAGGAATTACTGTTATTAGAAGACCTTTAAGAGTAAACTTTCTACTCATTAAAAAAATATATATCCTCCACTACATTCTACACTCCAAGATGGTTTTCTAAGGATCACAAAAATTAATAACTTATATAAACTATGGCCCTGCAGTTTTATCATTTAAATCTTATTTCTATTAAGAAATGAAAAAAAAACCTTCATATGATCTGGTTGAAGATGTATACAAAACTTTCTTGATTAAAAAAAAACTGCATCTTTTTACTTTTAATAGCAATCAACCATACAGCTAATCCAGAATATTGCTTCTCAAGTTCAGCATAAATCAACCTTCCTGTGGGAATAATAACAATGATTTCATTCTAAAATTGTTTCCAGGATTTCTTAGCAATACTTTGGAAGACACACACCTGTATAAATGCTGAGCATTGTTATATTGCAACAAGAATAGAAGGTAGCAAAGAATAGAATTGAAGAAGCATTTGGTAACTACTTAGAGAAATCCATACTATAAAAGTGTTACTTTGATATACAATAAGTAAAATTTAGCTGGGGGAAAAAAACTACACTGCTTCCAAAGAAAATATTTATATAGGACTGTATAACAGTATGATATCCATATTTGACACTCATCACCTGAAAGCTGTTGGGTTGAGTGCTATCAAAAGGAAAAAGATGCAGTGTTTTTTTTTTTAATCAAGAAAGTTTTGTATACATCTTCAGCCAGATCATATGAAGTTTTATTTTTTTTATTTCTTAAATTTGCTACTGAAATTCTAGAGGAACAATACCAAGTTGTAAATAATAACTTGGCAGACTTGGCAGCTATTACATTTGTTTTAAACATGGTAGAAAGTAACACAAATGTGTTTTGTCAAATAAGATGCACAAAGTGCTTTTATTTTCAAAGATCTTATCTGACAAAAGACCATTTATCCCTTTGGTTCACACAAGAAGCATCAGAAATCAGACCCACTGTTTTCTAATTTAAAGCCTATCAGATTTAAATTGTGTGTGGCGTATTTTAAGTAGGCTTCTGCAGTAGAATTTTATGAAACATGACCTGATTT
>JANHZU010006210.1:38468-54024 GCA_032468055.1 Acrochordus granulatus | reverse complement strand
GTCTTTTTTTCTGGTTAGATGCTCTTTCTTCTTATGTTTATAAACCCCCAGCACTCCCACACATGAACACTTGCCAATGAATTGGAAGGAAAGGGAATCCTTGAGCATTATGACATCATTCAATACACAGTATTCAGTGAGTGAAACAGCATGCATGCATCTCTTTGTCACATTTAATTCAACTCTGAATCTAGTTTTTCTTTGCTGTTCCCAAAGGAAAGTAAGATTATGTTTATTGCAGTGTCTTTTCAGTTTTAAAGAGCTGCACCACCACGTTTCCAGGCAAATAGGCCTTTTAGATATAACCATGACACAAAGATATCTTGGCAACATTTTTTCCTGTGCTCCCAAGACATTGTCTTCATTTAGTGTCTAGATGGTAAGTAACATATTCTTAAGTCTTCTTTAGCTGAAGTGGAGTTAAAGTAGTATTTCCTTTATTCCAACCCTATCCAAGATCAGCCTGAAAGTGTGTGAAATCTACTGGGATTTGATCTTGAAGTGATATAAAGTGCTTATAGTGATTTGAAAAGACCAATAAAGGCAGGATTCATCAACTGGGACAGCAAATTTCATGCCATTAGTTTCAGCCAACTCCTGAATGAGTAGAGAACCTAAGCAGTGAGGAAAGGTCCTTAGTTTTTAAAAGTTTATTACTTTGCACAGTATGCATTCTTATGTCAGCTGATCAAGCAGTCCTTTTATTTTGTGGGGACAAACAAACCACAAGTGGAATTGGAAGCAAATCAAACCTGTGTTTTCCTGATAGGTGCTGAGTCAAAGCATTCTCTAGAAAGATTAAGTGCATTACTATTTGAACTTATTTTAAAAGAGAATTTTAGGCTTAAACTTGGTGGGGTTTTAATGGGATCTTCCAGAGATTTAATATTTAGGAGAAAGGCTACTATTAATATATATGTGGTTATTTTTGAATCCCTACATTAAACAGAATGGTTAGACATCCTGAGATATAAAAAATAACAGTATTTTGCATATTTCATTGCATGATTCTGGTTTTTCCAAATCTTTCTTTTGCCACACGCCAATTAACTTTCCTTTCCTTTATCAACCTTCCTCTCTTCACAGACCAGTGCAGATGTACATTAAGGCTCTCTCACTCTATTAAGAGTTTCAACTTTGTGAACCATCAACATGCAATCCTGCTTTCAAGTATTTGATATACTCTAGAATCAGGAAGATTTGGCTCTCAAAGTGGAGTAAGAATGGAAGTTATGCAAACAAACATTAGAACTCTCCCAAGTATATTCCTGGTATGTGGGAACATTTCTTCTGGACAATGACTGATATTATCCAAGGTAAACTACTTTTTTTTCCATGGTGAGGGCAAAAAATAATCTTCAGTTGACTCAACGATTTATGGTGAATACTTTGAAATTTGAGGAATTAAAGAAATGGCTCCTATCTTTACTTCAGTCATGGGGAGAATCTCTGATTTGTTGTCTTCCGCTATTCAGGCATGGGGCTATTTCAGTGTTGGTATTAATTTGCTATAATAAACTGGTGTCTTTTTTTCTGACTTTCCAGCAAAATGTCAAAATGGTGCTCTCAGACTTGCATCCCTTGAATTGGACATCACCTATGATCTGAAAAGCATTTTGGTGATCAGAGACAATATCTAATTTTGGCTAAACGTGGGCTCCATCTGTGAATTTGATCTTTCTTTGTTTGTGTACTGGGACTGGTAATGACCTGTTTCTTTTCCTACTGAAACTCTCAGCATGAGTTCTTTTGGCATTGTATGTGGAGAAGTAGTGTGATCTGAAGCTCCTAGACTGAATTAGAGCATTTTTTTAAACCTTTGAGGAAGTATAGGGAAAATATGTTATTTTCCAGATATTTTGGACTTTGGCTAGAGATTCTGGAAACATCAAGAGGACTCCAAGTTCCATTACATGGTCAATAGATTTTTTTTCCTCAGAAGATAACTTACAAAGCTACAGTATTTGAACATAAACTCAGCAACTGAAAACCAACCAATATTTTTTAAACAAAAATCACATTTTTAACCCAATCTATTATACGTTAGGATGGGAAAAAACAACAAGAAACAATTCAGGATAACACCACCTTGCTCTTGAATTTTACTAAACAATACTTACATCCCCAATGAACAGGTAGCTCAATTTTAAAAGCACTTACCCCAGCCAAGCACACCTAAGCCGTTAATCATCGTGGTATGTGAATCAGTACCCACCACACTGTCTGGATAATAGAATCCATTCTGATCAAAGACAACTCTTGCCAGATATTCTAAATTCACCTGATGGACAATTCCCGAGCCTGGAGGAATAATTCTCATGTTTTGAAAGGCTTGAGAGCCCCACTAAAACACAAATGGAAAAGGGGGCAATTTCTTAAGAAGTAGCAAAATTAAGAATGAAGTATTTCACTAGCCTTCTCAGAAAGCCTTGTTCAATTTATTAATGAAGATTATGAAGATCTGATTTATAGAATATTCTGCCCACCTGGACCTACTAATGAGCCTTTGAAGTTCTATTCAGTCTTTGTGCTTTCACCAGTGTAGGGTTCTAGCCTAGATCTCTGTATTTTTTATTTTAAAATCTGACAAATACGAAATACCATAGTCAAGCAAATGGCCACGTTCTAATTGGGTAGCCACTGAGCTAGTCATTACAAAATTAACTGTCTGGCTTGATACACAGGATACTGAAATTTTAATCAATCTAAAATTGAAACCTCTAACTCATCGGAGAGCATTTGCTAAGATTAATTCTTTCCCCTACTTTCAGGATCTTTCTTGTACAAAAGCTTGATGACTTCTCTCCTTAATTGCTTCTTCCAGGACAAAAGCAAATCCACTTCTCCTTTCCTAAGTCACTAGGAACTGTGCTCTGTAGACTGCCCTATCTTAGTAGACTCTTCCATGCTTAACTTTGCAGGCACAGAGAAGAAGAATGATCATACCTTTAAGAACTCAAATCTTTCTTTGTTTCTCTCAAATTCTAAATCTTGATTCTTCTGTAAACTGTCTGGCCTGCAATGAGAAGTAAGGGGTTAATCGAGTGAGAAACTTTCAGTAGATAGAGTGCTGGATCCAATGCTGGATCCTGAAAACAAAAATGAGAAGGGAGTTGGTATTTAATTAGCTCAGCATCTTGGGGCAAGTTAGGAGAAAAGTTAGGAGAAAAGAAGGCAAACAAAGCTCTTATACTAATTCCTACTGTCTCACAGAATAAGAACTTTGGCAGAGGGTAACCTGCATATAAGAGTTAGGGAAAGTTTTCTAAAACATTAATTATACAAGAACAAGCATTCTAGTCAGCAAAAAAGGATTAAAAAGTACAACTGGTAAAAATGCATTCAAGTCTTTGAAAAAGCACGTGTAAAAAGGCACTGGAATATTAGCCATGGTGAGTTAAAATCCATTCTAAATCAGACCAAGAAGTCCAATAAGACAGATTTTATTTTGACTCAAACCAAAAAATCCACCTAGTCCTACCAGACAGCTATGGGAAACACACCAGCAGATAAGGTATGGTAAGGTAAAGGTTCCCGTTTTCAGTTGTGTCTGACTTTAGTGGGTAATGCTCATCTCTATTTCATAGCCAAAGAGACAGTGTTGTCCAAAGACTCGTCCGTGGTCATATGACCAGGATGACTATATGTAGAGGTGCACAGAACTCCATTACCTTTCCCACCTAATTAGGTGGGAAATTTCTTGCTCAGGCTGCTGACATTCTGGCCAACAAGCCCAGCATCTTAACTGCTGTGCTGGAGAGAAGGGCAAATGCTCTCTTCTCAGCAATTAATTTTTAGTTTATTTCCCATTTCCAACCTTGGAGGTGACCATTCCCTTTTTCCTCATGAATTCACCTAATCCCTTTTAAGACTAAAGTTTATGACCCTCACCCATTTTGCATGAGGGCAAAATCCACTAGTTAATATATCTGGGCCCAATAAATTTTTAACCTGAAATAAGGAAACACAATGGTTATGTTCAGGACATTTTAACTTCATCTAGTGTGTTCTGTGGATTGAAACAGAATATGCGAAGTAACTGCTTTTCATCCACTCTGAACCTTTGAAATGTGATTTGTGACGCCTTAGATTTTAATTATAGGAGAAATCTTTATCTCTGCTTATTTCATAAAATGCATAATTGTATATGCTTCAATTGCATCTTCCCTTGACTTTTTTAAAACAAAATCATCCTAAAGACTGTAAGGTTTCTTTAATTAGGCCTCCTGAATTATTTCACCCTTCTAACCATCTCTATTTTTCTTCTTGCTCTCTTTTCCAGCTTCAGATAAATAGAAATCCACTGCTGAGAAACAAGACTTGGACTGACAGATATCATAAAAATAAGGAAAGAAGGGAAAGTGTTCATGGTCACACTATCGTTGGAGAAAGACTAGACTCATCCAGGTCTCATCCAGCAAGTCTCCTAGGATGTCCTTATGCTACATATTGCATTTTAAAGAATGTAAACATTTGAGCTAATGATTTCCAACATTCACATGTGAAATCTCTCTGCTCATGATTGTTAATCTGAGGGAAGGGACCATCTAACTGAGCATTTTCAAACTTGGCAACATTAAGATATGTGGATATTAGAAAAAATTCTGTCAGCCAGAACTGTCTCTTAGTTGGCAAATCCATTGCTGTGCTGTTTGCAGAGACGCTTGCAGACATTTAACTGGCCAGAACATCTCACCTGGAAACCAACCAATATATATCATTGGTACTTGATGCCAAAGAAATTATCTAGAATGTATAAAGGCACTTCAAATGTATATTGAAAGTATGAACAACATGAAGGGACATTTTATGCTTAATGGACATGTAAAAAAGCTGAAAAAAATATCTATTGTATATGGTATGTTTCTATGACTGAAAATGGCTTGTGTATAAGATACACAAAGAAAGAAATTATATATAGCCTGGGATCAATTAATTTTGTAAATATATTTACATATATTTACAAAATGCCTATATACATAGGCATTTTGTGTCTATGTATATTTTTATTAATCCAGGTAATTTCTTCTAGCAAAATTGCAAAAAACTTTTGCAAACTTTCTTAAAAAAGCAACTGGACTTTTATTGTTAGATGTTATAGGAAAATGTTTCAACTCCTATCCAGGAGTCTTTCTCAATCCCATATAAAAAAAGAAAAATGGTAAGAAATATATACATTTTTCAAAAGGGGAAGGAAACAGTACAACTGGATACACTGAACTCTCACATATCAAGCTAAAATAGAAGGTTAGCAGTAAATATTTTGAGAGAAGAGAGCCTTATGGTTTCAGTTTAATCATTTCAGGATCTGCTGAAAGATTGCTTTTCTGTAAACATGTTAAAGCCATATTGTAAACAGGAGACAATTGAAATCTTGTTCCTACCCCTCTATTGAAGTATGTTTTTATATATGTAGATTCTTTTATTCCTTTGAAAGCCAGTTGGTTTCTTTATCAAGAATTTGGAATTTGCAGTCTTGAAGAGAATGCCCATATCTTTAAGGTGTAAATGAACTGTAGATGTTTCTGAAAAATTATGCTGTTGAAATCTTTTATATAAAGGTTGTTTGTTCTCTCCAATGTAAAATTCAAAATAGGTTTCATTATATTGAATGGCATAGATGATATCTGTCTGTTGTGCTTAGGAATCTTATCTTTAGGATGTACTAATTTATGTTTAAGTATATTCTTTGGTTTGACTCAAACACGTTTATTGAAAATCCTGCTGAGTTTTACTGATACTCCAGCAATATATGGAATGGTCACATTGCTGTGTTGTTTAAGTTCTTCTTTTGAAGCAGATGAGGAAAGATTAGATCTTTTTGTGGTTTTGACAAAGGACCAATCTAGATAGCCACAATAATTGAGAAGTTTTTTGATATGCAAATTTTCTTTGACAGAACCTTCTTTGCTTGAAGGTAAAATGTCAGCACGATGTTGTAATGTCCTAATCACTTTGAAAACTTTGTGTTTTTGTGGTGTGAGTCAAAGGATAAATATTGATCTCTGTGTATAGGCTTCCTATAAATTTCAATATAAAGGTTTCTGTCTTCTTTGATATGTATGGCACAGTGCAGAAAAGCCAGAAAATTATCTTTAACATCTTCATATGTGAATTGGATGTTACTGTCAATGGCATTGATATATTGTGTGAATGCTTCCAATTCATAGGTTTTGATTTTTAAAGATAATTAAAGATGGGGCATTTTGTTTTACAAGCAATTAATTTTAATTATCAATCACATGTTCAAGTAATATGGACATATTGTTTATTCAGGTCCTGCCCCCTTGTTTAAACTGTAGCTTCTGTATATATATGCACAAGTGAACACCTGCAAAGGTGTCATATGGATGTATTTATGGGGAAGGATTAGGGTTAATATTGGTTTTTGCTGGAGATGGGAATCTGAATTTACAAGAGGGAGAAGCTGGGCATTGCACAGGGTTTTCACTAATTGTTACTGTATCTTGCTTTTACACTTTTAGGACTCGCATGGCTATCTTTCTGAGCGTTCCTACTTACATGAAATGTAAAGCATTCTGAACTCTTGCTACTACTGGAGGATATGTATTTTTTGCAGGTTGCTTAAAGTACATTCCATACCTTTTATTAAAATCAACCTGGATGGAATGATCAATGACTAAATCAGCAGGACACACCGGATTGATTTTCTCAGGGTTACCTTCCAGGGCTTTCACGGCATCACGCATAGCAGCAAAATCAACCACTGCAGGGACACCTCTGCAACAGGAGAGTTAAAAAAAACACAAGGCAGCTTTATCAAAACTGGTAGCCCAGAAGCTGTGAAAATGTGCGAGTAATATTCTAAAATCAAAACATAAGAGGAAACAGTCTTATAAGGGTCCAGAACTGTAACTGCTAAATGAAGAAGTTAAAGATTCAACACACTTGAATGTGCTAGAAGCAAAATTACCCTTGTTCAGTGGAAAAAAAAATCAAACAAACAAACTCCGGATCCATATTTTCTCTCCTGGTTCCTTCTTCTGTATCTTTACAACTCATGTTGTAGCATAAACCATAATCACCTGTAGTTATCTGAACTGGCAAGCTCTGAGTCCTGCTAATGGTAAATGCCAGAGATTGCTGACTCATTCAGTTGTAGATAGTGTGGAAATGCTGACTGAAAATGAAACAGCAAAAGAGGGGGAAAAAGAGTTTCTTCCCAATAGGTATATCGGTACTACAGTACAACTACCAGAACTCTCAGAACACAACAGTAGCTTTTTAGATTCCCAAATTTAGAATGATTATATAGTTATTTTGGACATCAAATATCGAGCAGACTTTTTGCAATCAAGTGCTTGAGACTTAAATCACACGTAGATCCAGGGATGGGGGTGGAGGTAAGATAAATGTGAAAAAAGGTTTCAATCTTAATGCAATTTGACAAAGAGAATAAACAAGCTAGAACTCTCACAATATTATCCCTGAATCCTTTCTATCTCACTACAATTCAAATTCACTTGAACAAATTAGCCTAGCACTACTTTTAAATTTATATAACTTACAGTACATTGGGAAGAACTGGGAAAGATTATTCTAACTCTACACCCTTAAAGTTTCTGCACACATATTTGTTCCTCTAACGGAAAAGAAGAAAATAATTCAAAACTATAATTAAATGTACAACTAATAATGGTGTGGATTATCCAAATATGTACTTGCAAAGGGTTGTTTAGATATTGCTATTACGTGGGGTAATAAAATAGAAATGTCTGAACAAATCCTTTGCAACTACATTTCTCTAGCATCAGCATCCCAAATTCATCTGGAATGGTTTCAAAAAATGGTATTAGTAGTAGCTTCCGAAAGACCACACAGCAATTCCCACAGTGGAAGAATGGCTGGAAAAACTATAGAACTAGCAGAGATAGCTAAATTAACTGCTTTAAAAAAAGAAAGGGATAAATTTAACTTTGTTTCTACTGGAAATCCCTTCTGGATTTTGTGCTTGAGAGATAAAAAGATGAAAATATGACTTTAGGTTTTACTGATTAGATATGTTTGTTGTTATAGAAATGGCGTGTTTATATTAAATACGCAAAAACAAAAAGTTGAAGCTATAATATTACTATTTTATTCTATTCTGCTGAAAAGAATTGGAAGTCAATGCTTTTTTCTTTCCCCTCTTTATCTTACATTTCTCTCTCTCCTTTCTCTTTCCCTATTTTCCCACTATTTTCATTTTCATCTGTGTTTTATATTTTGATAAGTTCAATAAAATTAATGTAAAGAAAAAGATCACACAGCAAATTTAGCAAGGGTTGGAACACAACCAAATTATTCCATTCCATTACAATAAATTTGATTTAGATATTCTTTCAGTTAGGACAGATACCCAGAGGAATTTGGGGGGGAAAGAAAGTTATTTTGGAAAAAATAAATCTAGGGAATGAATGGAACTCATGAATAATGTGGCAACCTATGTGCTTTCAATAGACAGTGAGCAAAATATATGCAACATGCAGTCAAAATTTAGAGTCCAAACTCTTACTGTAGTTGCATTTTCAGCTTATAATGAAAAGACATATATTAACACTACATAAAAAAATGGGAGGATTCTACTCTTGTGGTGATGCTTCTATCAAAGTGTTATGCGTTCATATTTATTCAAAGCTATTGCTGTTGCTTTGAGAAAAACAGCCATTGTGTAACATTTATTGATGGAATTTCATAACTGCTGTATCAGCTCAAGGCAGGTATTGAGTAGCCACAATGTTGGAAAGGACTGCTGTGTACCCTTACCCCAAATAAGTATCCCACATCCAGAAAAAACAGCATGTAGCTTGTCAGGAAAAAAAGCTAGTCCAAATCTTTCTCCTTAACATGATAGCTCTCCACATGGGAACTGAAGTATCAAGTCAGCCAGGAGCACCAAAATCAAAATAGAAAGTTCCTGGGCCTGATCAAGTTATTTAATATGCTATGCTTCCCATACTATTACCCATTCAGGAAAACCAGTTATTTTTTAGTGAATAAAAATAATGGCCTTAAAGGACTGAAAGAAGACCAAAGTAATGAGCAGATAAACTTGAGCCAAGCCAAGAAAGTAATTTGCAAAAGTGCCTCACCCCAATTCTCATGAAGATAAAGGAGGAGGAAAGGGAGTACATTCAAATTTATAAGAATGATGACAGCTCTATCAGGTATACCAGACTGAGAAATAGACACCAAGAAGATTTAAAGCCACTTTTATTAGAGCGAAATCTTGCAGGTCTTCCTTTTATTCTTCAAGGCCATCCTCTTCATTCACTACAAACCCAGACACAGAGGAAGGGTGTCTTCCCTTCCCCACTTGGACCCAATTATGACACAAGCACACTCTATCAATATCATTTTTGTACCAGGCCACCAGGATGTTCCCTTCACTTCTTCCCTTGCAAAGGATACACATTTTTAAATGCTTTGCAGTACAGTTCTCAGCCCATAACCCGCCTACAAAACACCTATTTTTGCATGTGGAAATAAATGCAATTTTATTGTTTTTAAAATTCTATAACATAGTAAGAAAATATGAAGAAATGGTCATGGCTCATTGTACAAAAAAATGAAAAATACCAGAATATAATTTATATATCTTTACTTGGCATGGCATTAATACTGTATTCCTTTATATATTTCACTTTCCCCCACCTCCTTTTTTTAATCTTCGGGTTTTTTACAACACTTAAGACATTCCAGGTGTTTTCAGTTCTTTTACTTATTAAATGGCTTAATAGTTTTAAATTTATTTTTCTACTGGTTCTGCATCATTTTTTCTGTATCTTTATAGATATGCTGGCGGGAAATTATTAAGTTTTGTGGGGTTTCAGTTCATTATTAGCAGTTTTTTAATGATTGTTTGATATGTCGAAAAGTTGATAGTTTTTTTTATTCTACAAATAACAAATGCAAGCTTAGCTTGCAAAAATATTTACAAAGAAAGAGATATCAACATTACTGAGATGTTAAGAAATACAACTGACGTTAATAATTGGCAGAGATTATTGGAGAGATGTGTAATCACTGACATTGCCTAGAATGTAAAGATGGTTTTGTAAAGTTTGTTCAAATTTCAGACTTCACAAGTAAATTCTGACCTTGGTCACCAAGCCAAAGACTAAAGTCATCAGAACTCTGCCCTCTACTTGTCACTGATCTCCAGGCTATGGCTGTACATAAGATTACAAATTTTTCTTCTTCTAGCTCCATATTTTAAGTAGGAAAGATGACCTGAGGATTCTTGAATTTTTTGCCATTTAGGTTTAAGATGGTGATAATAAGTGTAAGTTATATCACAATGATACAAGGTAGATTAATTTTAAAGTTATATTCCACATATTGAAGACCATTGGTTCATGATGAAGAAAGTCCTTCTCTATAACTGCTTTTTTGAAAGAGCACTCCTAAAACCAGGAGACACAACATTATCAGCACACAACCACTATTGAAAAAAAACATTTAATTGATTTGTGTCAAGTTCCTAGTCTTGACAGATATCAGCACAAATTGATAGGTGTGCACCATGGTTGCTGCAAGTCAGCCTTACCCAACCTGGATGTCCTCCTGTGTATGAATTTTTGCTCTCATAATTCCTAACTAACATAATCATTCTGAAAATTCTGGGAGTTGAAGAGCATATATATAGAAGTTCCCAGACTGGAAATAAACTCGTTGCGAGCTGGTTCTTTGAGGACAACTACAACCCAATATATAAATTGTAAAGTCTGCTGACGTATCAAAAGGCAGTGTTGTTGGTGAATTTTGCTTCAGAACATGAACTGAATGTTTTCCTGGAGACAACACAAGTATTCAATCCAATGCAATTTGTAATATTTAACCCAAAATAAAGTTCAAATTCTGCCAGATGTTCTTCACCAAAGATCATCTACCTGACAAAAATTACTAAGTTGGAGCAACTACAAATGAGGTATTATATGACTCACGTAAAGTCTTGCAGAATAACCCGGGCAGGCTTAAATGGCACTTCAATATTTTTGTGCTGCATCACCTTCCAGTTGAGGATATTTTCAACATCATTTTTCTTCACAAGAAACTCATCGCAGTTGCGAATTGCAGCCTCAAGCAAGATTCTGATGGAAAATGGTAAATGTTCTGCAAAAGAAAGGAAAAGGGAAGGAAGAAAGGAATGAAATTCAGAAGACTTGGAAAAAGGAAAGAATAGCTGAGAATTTCAAACTTTTGTGTCACATCAAAGAGGGAGCATCTCTGTGACTAAAAGCTGAAGCAAGACACAGTCTTTCTCATTTATGTACAATCACCACTGCTGAAAAGTCTTGGCAGTTGAAATTCACATGTCTTGGGCACGTACAGATGGAGGTATCATTTAATTAATTAAATTAATTTCTGTATTAATTTAATACAGAAATTTAATACAGAAATTAAGTCAGTTTTCCACAACTTCCAGAACTGAAGAACTACAATCTTTTAGACCAGCAATTTTAGAAATTTTCTTCCCATCCCATTGAGAGGCTATCAGGTGGGGAAGCTGTAATGTAAAGAAAATGATACGTCTTTCTGTATAAACAGCAAATACGTCTATGAAATGGCAAGATCTTGGTAAGATGCCACTTGGGTTGTTAGGAAAAATATTTTTCCATGCGATTTTTACCCAAACTGATTACTTTTTTTGGCCTAACATATTTTCTTCTGAAGAGAGGTAATACTTAACAATCAGCTCTTTCATCCTTTAACTTTCTGGCTGGAGATGAAAAGGCCTAAAATCTAAGACTTTTTGCTTGTCTGTGCCAAAGAGCTAGGATCCAAAGGACAAGATCAACAAGAACCGTCAACTAATGAGTGTACAAACACCATGCAAGCAGATGTGAAACTCAGGCATGGAACACATCTCTTTGACTGCAGCCAACATACCATATCTGGTGTCTTTTAAGTGATTCAGATTGAAGAACTTCTTTGCTGACTGGCCCAAGACCAGAGGCTCCGTGAGATGTGCAAAGGGGTTGCTCATGGCTGAAAAGTCTTGCTGCTACTGAGAAGTATAAGACAGGTTTATTTCACTAAATTTTACTTTAAGTATTAAGATAAAATATAAGTAAAATCTATCAATTAAACATTTCTAGGATAATGCACATGTTTGGGGCAGGCAATTTTTCTCTGGCTGGATATCCATATTATTTTCCAGTGGATTTTTCTTGAGATTTAAGATGCAAATTGCAGCAAGTCTGAAGATTAAACTACATGGTAGTTTTGCATGCATAAACTGTTCTCTCTCTGGGATATAACCCTGCTTTGCAAGGCCACACATAGCCCTGATGACCAAACAAGCAGGGTTTCTTCTCTATACCAGTTTTTATCTGCAATCCATTGCGTAGTATAGGTAATAATATATCTAGTATATCTACTATCTCATGCTAGTAATACATAATAATACCTACTAAATAAATCTTTGTGGTTGAATCTAAATTAAGCCAAAACTAAGTCAGTATTTTAGAGAGGAACTCTAAAGAATAACTTCTATACACGTGCTTTGCTTCCTTTTTTTAAAAAAATTGCATTTTTGTAAAATACTGTAATTAATGCAGAATTAGTTGAAATTATTTCAAAAGGCATTATCAGCTTGAACTTTAATTTTGTATTTATGCTGTATTAGTCATAAAAAACTTTATAAATCAATAAAATTTAAATACAACAAATACATCAGCACACATATTAGATAGTATTTAAGCCAATAACAAGAAAGGGAGGAAAACCATTATTCAGAAGTAGATCGCTGCTAGCTTTTTTCTCATTTGTAAATGAGAAACCAAGTTAAAGACAAGATATACTGTATGATGGTTATGCCAGCTCAAAAAAAACCCATTTTAATTTAATATTTAATTAAAAACTAATTAATCAACAATGGCTTTTAAAAACAAACTGTAGAATAATTACCTTTTTAAAAGCAACTCCCTGTTTTAAAGCAATTAAGGATATAGAAATAAATTTAATTACATGTCTGCTTCAAGACTTTTGCATTGAAGAAAACAGTCATATTCCATACAGAGTAAACATCAGGACACCAAAGATAAGGATATCTGGACTGAAGTTCATTGCTTGCAGTTCTGTTCAGTGTGTTGCCTGGCCTTTTACAGTGCATTAACTGCAACCACGTTTTACAGAAATCAGTTGAAGTTATAGCTGGCCCCAAAAGGGATCTGAACTTTAAACATGCCATGTGGATATAAGGCCTGGACTGTTCTGCGGTCTTCAGCTGCAGAATGATGATACCAACAAATAGAATGATGCCTTTAATCATTCATTCTTCTAATGATGCTGATCACATTCTAAACAAACAGGCCATTTTCATTAGAGAAACCCTGTTATCGGAACTGCTATAAATGGATGCCGTTCAGTATGCAAGATTATTCCAAAGCTAAGTCAACAGCTAGAGCACTACAGCAGTCCTTGGTTAGCAACAGTAATGGGGACTGGAATTTCCCTTGCTAAGAGATGAAGTCATAAAGCATGATGTCACAAGACTGAATTGCTTAGTGATGGCAATCCCAGCATTCCCCATTGCTGCCGTTAGCTGAATACCTTGGGTCATTAGTCAAGTATCCACCCTGATCCAAGATATTTTCAGCTTAGTCGTCTCAGCCCTGAGCCCTGGTAGGGTAAGGAACTGCCTTCTCTTGAATTCGCCCACCCACTTACTTCCCCCAACTATGCCCTTTTGGCTGCCCACCAACCTACTGTGGCCAGCAGATCCCCCAACCAAGCCCTGTCCACTGTACTGAGGCTGCTGCACTATGAACTACTACTGAATGAATGGATGTTAAGCAAGGTTTACCTGGAGATACTATAAGGATCTGTGGGACCTATGAAGCAAAAATGATAGCATTTTCTGGCTGCTGGGACAAATTATTGATCTTTTTGTTGAAGAGGAAAAAAACTGTAAATATATTAGCCCTGCCCACTACCACTGTGCCCACTGCATTATGCACCACTACTGTACTGGGCAGGGCCTTCTGTGCATGGTCTGGCAGGCATGTTGGTGATAGGCAGGACCAAATGGTGGTGCAGCTGGCAGCAGTGCCTGGAGGGCAGCCAAAAAGCAGGCATAAGTGCAGGTGGACCCATGTGGCCCAAATTTGGTTCACATGGTAGCAGAACTACTACAACAGCTGGAACTTCAAAGGTCAGTCATAAGTTCCTTTATTCAGCACCATCGTTGTTTTGAATGGTCACTGAATGAATAGATATTAAGCAAGATCTACTTGTCGATGCTATAAGGATGTGCGGAACATACTGAGCAAAAATAAGGACATTTTCTGGCTACTTGGACAAATCACTGACCTTTTTGCTGAACAAGGGAAAAATTGTAAATCTGGGCATTTACAATCTGAAATATAAAACTCCTGGGAATTTTAGTATAGAACACTAATTTGGCTGGAATACCTTTTCTTCTTTGAACGAGGAAGTCTTAACATGAACATTCAGATTTAAACCAGTTCTGGTTTTTTAACTCTCGAGAGGTTTCATCTGTCACTAAAAGCACTACAGACAGTTTTGCCTTAGAGGTTATTTCAGATCTATACGTAGCGTCAGTATTTCCATTCACCAACTTTCCAGGCACTTCAAAACTGACTGCTTTTGCTTTCTGTCTATTGTATGGCACTGAACATAGAGACCATGTCCTCCTGGTTGACCATTTGCATGAGGTGATGCGGTGGTAATGATGAAAACAACCAGCCTTCACACAGGTAGTTTTGGCTGATTTGAATTAGATTTTGCAAACCTACCATTCCAGAAATGTCACAACCGCAAGGCCTAAAGTACTTCATAGTCTGTATAACCTACCAACTAAGTCTTAATATTAAAGACTACTGAGCTTAAATCACAAGCAGAGGCACTACCCTTAATTGGCCTCGATTACTTGGAGGGCTGCGTCAAAAAAATGGGACCCTAAGCTTTAAAAATAAGACTTTAAAAGACTTACATCTTGATCCATTCACTCTCTAGTCTGCTAACTTCTAATTTTTACCCCCTTCCTGCTGTTTACATTGTAGTAATGCTTCTCCACTGGTTTTATTTGCAAGATGATCAAGACTGGAATTCATATTTTCTGACATTAGGAGTGAAGAAATGATAGCGCTCCTTTGTTCATTGGACAGAAAAAAAATCCTTAGTTAATCATACATTTTGACCCACAGCAATGGAAACAATGAAAGGAAAACAAGGTAACTTTAAAACCTTCCATGAAATGGATCAAATCCTACATTCTTGGTCATCCAGCACTTCTTTTCATACAGACGAAAAAGGCTTGATTTGCATATCCAAAACAGCTCCATCAACATAGGAGGAAGATATTGGGAATTTTAGGGAAACCAAGATTTGTATAAAAGCAAATAAAATCTTAAGCCAAAATTCACAAGTGAAAGGCAACCTGCAAAGGCAGGTCAAACCAGTGAAGACTAAATTGCTCCAAGATGCTTAGGTGGTGGTCAGGAAAAGCTATAGGTCAGAGGAAGCATATAAGAAATTGAATTAAAAGGGGAATTGAACAGGGTAGGATGGAGACAGAATCTTGAAAAAC
>JANHZU010006210.1:15318-27633 GCA_032468055.1 Acrochordus granulatus | reverse complement strand
CTCCGGGAGGCAGTGCAAGACAGGGGGGCCTGGTGTAATGCAGTCCATGGGGTCGCGAAGAGTTGGACACGACTGCGCGACTGAACAACAAAAACAAACCCAAGACTCTGGGAACTGCCTTCAATGGTCATTTTGGGTTGTGCTGCAAAAATAAAAAAATAAAATTTGAATTGACAGCACAGACATTTTTATTAGGCATCATCCTGAAAATATAAATAAAAATATAAATTATTAAGATGTATATTCACACAGAAGAATAACGTTGAAAGAGGTATCTTGTCTGTGATGTCTGACTGAGAACCTAAACTTGGAGAATACGCTGCATTGCCAAAATTGACAGGATATATCCAAAGAGATGTTTAACTAAATTCAAGCAAGAATGGCTCCGTTACATATAATATACTGCAAAGCAGGGCAAACGTCGACATCATGTTCATCATTCTTGTGATAATCACTAAACTTCTCTTTGAGACATTTTTAAGAGGAGCACAGAGCAGGAGATTGCTATAACAATGGGCAGTGAGACAAGTCGAAAGGGGATACTGGGCTTGGTTTATTTTTGTTGCAGTCGACATATAACTAAGTAATTTGAAATGTTTTTCATTTATATTTTCTGGAATTAGTGATGTCAGTTCACATGTTATTTTTCAGCATAAACCAAACGGGCCACCGAGGGAAGTATCCCGAGTGTTTTGTTTTTCAAAATGATTGTCGAATGCTTAGTAGGACGATAAACATTTTTGGTGCAAAGAGTGCCACGTGTCCGATTGGCAGGTTGCCATCATCCAACCACTATGGGTCACCTTAGAATCGCCACCATGTGAGATGGGCGGCATATAAGTTTAATAAAATAAATAAATAAACCACTCCCTACTGTGGCATTAAGGAATGTGATTGATGGTTGTTTTGCCAAACTGCAGGTGGCATTAAAAATGCTGGTGGGAGGAGAAATGCAGCCATCAGCTACTGCTTTTAATTTATTCCACCATAAATTTTTAAGGACAGTGCCTGTGGTTGTCAGTTCAACATCAGAGGTGCAGTGGCGCAGCTTGTGTCAACCAGAAATGGCCAGCACTCTGGAGCTTTGAGCTGCAGCACCGCATGATGGGGTGAGCTCCTGTCACTCACCTCCAGCTCCTACCCACCCAGCAGTTTGAAAGCATGTAAAAAATGCAAGTACATGACATGAATGGGTACCCCTTCGTGGGGAGCCGGCAGGCAATGACGGGAGCAGTGAGTCGGAGCTGGACTTGCCTGTCTTGCGGGCGGAGCAGGAACTGCGGAGGACGCCCCGGATGTGAACATCACCAGCCAGAGGGGAGGGTGGGGTTGGATATAATTGTATAAAAATGTCTAAAGCTTGTAAACTGCTAAGAGTCTTCAGAGATTGGTGGCATAGAAATGCGTAAAATAAGTAAATAAATAAATAACCAAACCTAACATAAGTACAAATGAAAGCAGTCCAAATGAAACTCAAAACAAGTGAGTCTGGTGTAGTATAACCTACTATGTATACAGGGGTGCCGAACCTTGGCAACTTTAAAACGTGTGGACTTCAAATCCCAACATTCCTCAGTCAGCATAGCTGGCTGAGCAATTTTATAGCTGACTGAGGAATTCTAGGACTTGAAGTCTATAAATCTTAAAATTGCCAAGGTTGGACACCCTGGTATACACTTTATGCCTTTTGTTCTCTCTTTAGAAAAGTGGCAAACTAATATGCATCAATATCAGAAATAACTTGATATTTATAAAAAACAATTCTGACCAAGAATTTAATTCAGCTTGGAAATGATTTATGAATTATAACTCTGCATAAGGGCTTTTACAATCCAAAGTTACTCTTAATATAAGGCTTTAATATGTTGGTTTCTGCTGAGTTTGTTAAATAAGAATGGAAAATTTAGATTAGGTAACTATTTTTTATTAGTTAACTCTGCTCCAGATGGCTGCTTCTCATGACAAGACCATAGGTCAATGGTTTTCCATGGGTTTGAGCACCAAAAGGTGATGATATCAGCCATTTTATTCATAATTGCAGTGGAGTTTTTAAAGGACACTTTCACAAACCTTCAGTTTGTAATCAGTTTTGAAAATTGCCTTAAAACTATCATAAAGCTCTAAGAGCCCTTCAGAAGTACATATTGAAAAGTCTTCATGGAGTGAATTTGCCTCAAAAGAAAAATTAATTATAAGCTTAAGAATTGAAAAGATTTAAAATAAATAGCAACAAGGTAAACAAGATTTTAATCTAAAATATGATAAACAGATTAAGGATCCAGATAAATCTGGTATAGTGACTTTTACTATAAGATATTGGAATCAGCTTTAAAAAATAAGCGGTTTCTGCGGGAAACTGTCACACCCAAGGAACCAGAACAACACAAGGAGTTACTTCAGAGCAGTTTATTTTCTTCTCAGGCAAAGCAACTATCTGCATAATTATTAGATGCACCCTGTGAAGTTTGTGTGTGTGTTTGTGTGTGCGCGTATGTCCCACCTTCACCATCTTCCTGCACAGCAAAGATTCCAAGGTATTTTGTGTCTTTGCTCTCTGTGAAAGAACTCCACCCTCTTCCAACTCTGGACTACATTTCCCTACGGAAATGGACTTATTTGGGTTATCTTGGCAAAAATAAATGAATGATTTTACAAACTGGACATTAAAGGGGACTAAATAGTCAAAGCAGAGGAAAAAAAGAAAAAGAAAAACAATGCTATTCTTGATGCCCATTAATACTTTGGCTTACAAAATGACACAGAACATTATAACATCAGAAACATTAGAGGAGATCTTTGAAGAATGAAGTCAGAAATCAATAACTATAATATCAACAGTGTCAGTAAAGTTGTCTGCTTCTATGGACAGACTGTGTTTAAAAGATGTTAATGAAGGAAAGGTAGATGACATGGAGGAAGTAGCCTGGGATGACAGTCGATGCTAGTGATCTACTTGGTTCCAATTGATCCAGCAGTCTGCTGTGAGATTGCCACAATCTGTCTGCTTGCTACATGCCTGTTCTTTACTTGCTGCTTTGACTGCAAAAGAGATTAGAATCCTAGCTTCCACAGCCATTTGTGTTGGTATGTGTTCTTACAAGTAGATCTAAGTGGCTGTTGATGAAAGACCATGCCACCTCAAACATCCAACACCTCAAACTCCTCAAACTCCCAACTTGATGAAAGACCATGCCACCTCAAACACCCAACAGATGGACACCATACACATATTATTCCTGCTTCTGAATACCAGTTCCATTTGTGTCATCATACAATGGATTTTCTCATCAGAGGTGATAAGATAGAAAGCCTGCCTCCCCCTTGACTAATGCTCTGTCTGCAAGAGAGACCAGAACCAGCCTTCTGCTGCTATTTTTCTCAAGGGAAAGTTGATCTAATCATCCACACAGACACAGCAAAACCCATTTTTCAAACTTCAGCTCTTTAAGCTAGCTGCATCCCAGATGCATGAATCTCAATGACCTCTAGATGGCAGCCAAGATTTGAACAAAACTCTAACTCATTCCTACTACTCTGGCTGATTGGTTTAAGTCTTTGGCATGATAATGATGATAATGATTTAAGCTTTTATGCCACCTAACTCCCAGTCACTCTAGGAGGTTCACAACAATCAAACAAATTACAACAAAATAAATAAAAGATAAAAGGAAGCAAGTGCCAGAGACCAGATAGAATGGAGGATAGAAAAACTGACAGGTACCAAGGTTGTTCAGTCACCAGCTTGGAATGAATTCCATCCAGGATTTGGTAGTTATTTTTCCCCTGGGTGGTGATGTTGGAATTTCACCCAGCAGAAACCACTGATCACTGCCATTTCAGCACTGTGTGGAACAGTTGTACAAATAGCCATCCAGCACAGTCCCATTCCAGATGTATGGTAAGAGTGTGCTGTAGGGGCAGCAAGGAATGACAAGAATCTTTCCCAGGGCCAGGGTGGAAGGAAAGCACATCAAAAGTGGCTGTGGATCTTTAGGCAAAACTGCAAAATAATACTTCTTAATGGATTTAAAAAAATTGCTCAGAAACTGATGGGGAGAAAAGTCTGTTGCTTTGGCTTCATGGTCAGGAAACATTCTTCTCTGCTACCTAGCCTTGAGCAAACAATGCAGTATTAATTTTTCTTTTAAAATTCCACATAATATTCTGGATCTCAACAACCGTACATTTTGGGACCTTCTATGACAGAAATGGTTTCAGAGAGACTTTTCATCATTTATCTTTATGGGATCTTTCATCCAAAATGAATCAAGTGGACTCTTTCTCCCAAAACTGGGAACATAATACACAATACCTTTGCAGCAGCTCTTAAGTTTAATGGTTCACATAGATAAGTATTTCCTAGCCAAACAGGCAAAGTGCTAGTAGCATAATTTTGCTAATCTGTTTTTCATCCCAAATCTGGGGAGAAGCATTTTTTTTTTGCAATTTTGTCTAGATTTCACTTAGGCAGCACTTCAGTTGAGGGTATTCTTCCAGCTCTGCATTTATTTGCCATGTGTATCTTCTTTTGATTGCATAAAGCAGTGTAGTCCTGATTTATACCTAATACAAGCAACACTGTTCAAGCAGAAAATGAAGGACTCTCTTCTTTGAACTGGTCAGAAATCTCTAATTTACAAGCTCTATCCTTATTTAGCTGTTTTTTTTGGAACATCTGGAGTGATTAAGAACCTTAAATTGGATAAGTAAGCACATGCTTGTACTTTGTACTTTGTCTTGTTCAGCAATGTTTATTTATATTATTTGATTTTATTTTTATAACTTTTTATAAGGGCTCTACAAATAAAGATTTACTACTGCTGCTTAAATTGAACAAGAGGCCTTGATGACTTGGCCTGCTCTCCATATTACTTTAATAAAGAACATTGGAACAATGAATAGGTTAGAGTTATTTTCCGTATTATTTCCTCCTTGAATCAAACGACTTAATTGCAGCATAATTCACACCATGTCCGTCATACGGTGCATGGCTCATTTTAAACCATGGCAACAGTTTGATTTCCATTTTAGGCTACATTCTTTTGCTTATTTTTAGGAGAGCGTGGAAGTCAGGCAATATGCAATGTTAACTACACGCAGTTTAATTGCACATACATATGCTAACAAGCCGCAGAAGGATCAGTTCCCAGGCGAAGGATGGCAGTCCTGTGCGCTGGCTGCTGGCTTGTGCAGGTGTTGAGGAAGCACCTTTGCTGCACAGTTGACTCGCTCAGCTAAGCAAGACAAAATCTTGTCAAAAGCCTGCTCAGAAGGGGTCAGTGAAATTAAGCTCTTCACGCAGCTGAGATGCCAAGGTGCAATCCCTCCTTTGATCCATAGGTGGTGCTCTTGGTACATTAGTCCAGTCCCTTTTGCCTGCCGGATGAGAAAACACCTTCACAGGAAAGGGAAAAGGGACCTTCCTAACAAAAATAACACATGAAAGAAACCAAGATTGCTACGCAGAGGCTTTTAACAAAGAAATATATCAAACAAGGGTGAAAACATTAACGACCCTTTTCTCTCACCCTGAGTTGGTAGATATGCGCACCTGCATGCTCACCCAAGCTAGGGATGTAAATTTGCTTGGGAATAAATAGAAAAGGGCTTCCAGCTAAAAAAAGAGTAATTTTGACTGTGCGTTGACCTGCACGCATTATCTGGAGGTTTCAGGAACAGTTTGTTTTGATGAATTACTTGCTGGAAGAGGAAGTGAGACAGAACTGCTAAATAATGAAATTATCGGTGTTACTCGTGATTTGGGTTTTCCTCCAGGCATGCAAATAGGGAGATTCTTTGATTTTGCCTTGGAAACAATAACCCTGAGAGGTAGGACAGGGTTGGTAACTTGCCTAAAATGATCCCTTGATCTGATGGTCAGCCAGGGATTTAAATGTGGGGGTTTTTTTTATGCAATTGGATGCAGTTCTAGACTGGGTCAGTGTAATTTCTACTTTCCAGTCAATGCTAAGGATTTTTCAGGCAGTAGTTAATGGAGATTGCACTTAACCAGCTATTCTGGTAGATGTAAACCTTATAGAAGAGTTGCTTGCTGAGAAATGGGTGGGTTATAAATTTAATAAGAAGAAATAAAAGATCATTCTTTTTTAAAAAGCACCAAAGGTTGGGGGTGAAGAAGAAACATACATTCTAACTGCAAAAATTTTGTACTTATAATTCACATGTTAGCATATATTTAATTTCTGATTGATTTCACCATAGGGCCCTTCTGATGTAGGGTCTGAATATATATTTCAGAAATGTGATACAGTGTTTTTGAACAAGTCAGCTGCCTTATTTGCCAATAGGCATATTATTCTTTCTGCACACATGCACTGCCCACTAAGCGTACAGAGCCTCCAAGATCTGCACCTCATAACTAATGAGATTAACTAATTATGTGCTATGCTGCAGAACCAAAGAGCTGAAACCAATTTTAGACATCCTCTAACCTAGAATCCTACAAATTATGTCCATGGAATCCAAGATTCTGGACAAGACCTTGATAGGATTTTGTGAGAGATTAAAGGCAAAAAAAAGTTCATTTGAACCTAGACAGCTATCTATCCCCAGAGCTTTGGCTTTTGATCAGAAATCCTAGAATTTATTATGATTTTTTTTCAATCAACAGGTTCTGCATCCTGGACAAGTTTGAAAAAATCTTTCCCCAGTACATCTCTCTGATAATGGTATGTGGGGAAGATCTTGGGAGAATGGACTAAGAAATGCTGCCTTAATTTAATATTAATTAATTGCTCCAACACTACCATCTGTTACATGAGCTTTGAAGAAAGGGCAGAAAGAAACAGCATAACCTGCAGCTGGATAGTGGATGGGAGAAGTGGCTCAGAAGAGAGGCTTTTTTCTCAAGCTTTGAAGGAGGCAGCAGGAGAACCATAGTTTCAGACTTGCAAGGGTCTGTTAATGTAGCTTTACAATAAAGTACGATTAATTCATCTGGTTGTGTTTCCTGTCTTGTCTCCCTAGTAAGGCTGACATCGGTCTTAAAAATCTGAAAATAAAATTCTCCCTTTGTCTCATTTACAGCCCAAGAAAAAAGGGAGGGTCTCTTTTGAACTTGTTGCCTCACCCTCCATCCAGCTGCAGGCTATGCTGTCTCTTATCTGATTGTCCCCTAGGCAGCATTTCTTGACCCATTCTACCAAGTTTTTTCCAACATACATTACAAACAGCACCCCTCTAGCTCTCTTTAGACCACAACTCTCATCAATCCTGAGCAGCATTGAGGTTTCAGTTCCATCACAACTGGATAGTACTGTCAATCCTTTGAGATAGACCAGGTCAGGCATCACAAGGAATACTAGAAGTTTAGTTTGTTGATCTAGGCTATACTAACAGAATCTTGAAAGCTGACTTTTTCCTCTCCATCTTATTTCCAAGGAAGTAAGATGGAGAGGAAAAACAATCTTTGCTTCCAAGGCAAGCCAATCTTGATCTTCTTTCACACTTTTGCCTGCCCTTCTGAGCTAAGCCGATAGTTTTTGCAACAATTATTGCATACTTTCTTCAAAACTATTTGCGTACATTACAGGTGCCATCTTGGGGAAAGCTGCTCTAGTCTTGTGTTTCTTGTTCAGGGCAGGATCTTTAATGCAGGATAATCTGAAAACATGAACCATCAGTCTCTCCAGGATTTGGAATATCATTTTGCAGTCTTGTGTGCTCCTGAATCATCCCTAATTTTCCAATCTTGCCATATCACCCAGAAATTTTGCCTAAAAAATGTGAAGATTTCATGAACTATTTACATTCCTCCACTTTTAGACAAGCAGAAGCTACATGGATACCAAGGGCTGGGAGGTGGGGAAGAATAAGTGAAAGCAGTATCATGCCATTATGATGCTTCCTCCACCCCTTTGTACATTCACACACTTGTAAGGAAAGGACAGATCATTTGTCATTTTGATAAAAGCCTTTGATCCCACAGACATCTCTATAGACAAGATTTGAATACTATATAGGATTTCAGCTACTTATTTTTGAAAAAAAATAATTTGGGTACTGTCAGGCAATATGTTTAGTGGAGAAGGGGCTATAGTCACTATGGAGACTGAGGATGCCACATGAGTCGCCATCACATATCAGTATCAGCAACAGGGTTATTCTATCTTTGGTGAAATACTTTTAGCAAGGGAGAGCTCTTTCCCCCCCTCCTCACATCTCCTGGGCAGTCTATTGCTGAATAAATCTTGTGCTTTAGAAGACTGCTCTTATCTTGTCTTCTGTCCTTCCTTGTATTTCATACAACAATGGACTAACATACAATATAGAAGCACGAGGCAGTTTCTGAGACACTATTCCATTAACACCGGGCTTCAGTCTTGCTACTTATAGAAAAAGAACCCGCTATAATTTAGAGCAGGATACATCAGAGGCAAATTGTCGACTTCATTCAGTGTCCACAACTCATGTTATAAAACACTGAAATGAAAAATCCACACCCAGCTTACAGAAATGGGGTCCTGATATGTATTATTTTTCAAAGCCCATATTTGAACTATGTCCTTTTTATTGAGAGTGGCAAGGAAGAGTTATTTGATCAAATTTCCTCAAGCTGCTCTATCTAAGACACGCATGTGAATTACTATTCATTTTCCTTCTTTAAAAAAAGAAATTCACATAATTAAAGTCTTCAAAATAACCTATGATCACAACATAATTTGTCAATCAATTAATTTAGATTTACAGATGTATCCAACTCAGCTGAATCTGGGCAGATTATAATCAAAACAACCCATTAAGAAAGTACCCTATTAGATGTCACAACCTGATAAAACTAATAAAAATCCCCCAAAGAAAAAGGCCTGATCATACAAGGCTACCAAAGAAAACAACTCCTTATTCCAGGATTTGGGGAAAGAGCCAGCTCTTCAAAGCTCATGTAAAGGATGGTAGTGTTGGGGCAATCGATTAATATTTAATGAAGCTCAAGAAGCGAATCTGGATGAACCATATTAAAATTAAAACAAAATTAATTAATATATCAAATCAATCCATTTGACATGGTGTCCACTTAGATCAAGCAGTCCAGTCATATTTGAAATATATTGATAGCAATGTTATTTCTTCATCAGGTTTTTATAAAGAGAAGGTTGGCAAACGACTCCTGTTTCCCCTCCATACCTGAACACAGTTGCTGTTTTTAACATCATGAAGATAAACCTCAAATCATGAGTAAAAGCTCAGCATGCCATAGTCACACCACTATCATTTACTCTGAAGCCGGAGATGGGTGCTGAGATCAGGCATCAAAAGCTATTTAAAGTCAGTTTGTTCAAATGTTAGCCTCTGTGTGATGCCCGCGGCCCTGTTGGATAGAAAAAAGTTCTCCCTGCTGTACTGTCGGAAGAAAAGCCAGGATCTCAGATTATACTTGAAAAGGAAAGGAGTGGGTGGCCAGGCACTTGTAGCCTGCAGTTTGTTGATTTGTTGCCTGTTAACCCTGAGAATCCATCACACAAAGGCACAATTAAAGGTTTTAAAGCAGTGTGGGACCCGAGACCGAGTCTCTTTTAATGACTCCCTCTCAGTGAAAGATGGCATGGCCAAAAAGCAAGAAAATCAAGGGGAAAAAATGAGAAGGACTTCCTCAAGATAGTTCCCACTCTAGCTTACAGCATGGACACTGTCTGGTGGCTTCTCATCCACGTACTTTTTTCTGCTTCTGCCTGGCACATATCAAATCACTGCTGTGGATTGTCAGATCCCAACTTGAGGCAATGATGTGATCAACAGAAGAGAAGTTGATGCTGTATAGGGCAAGAAGTGGAGAGTGCATTAGTTGCTTCGAGCAACAGGTTTTCCAGACCTGTCTTAAAGGCTAATTTAATTCTTCTGGAGCCTGGCTCACCTGAGATGCTTCTGGCCCAGGTGGCTTACCTGCACTACAGCACTTGAGCAGATTGATGGAGAACTGGTGCTGCAAGATCTAAGGTGAAAGGCTTACCTGCAAGTCCCAGTAGCAACACAAGCTCTCCCTCCAAAATGCAGACTTTTATAGCTTTTATACAGAAGACAGACACTTGGTTCCTGGACTATCAGGAATGCTGGCTGAGGCAAAATGTAAGAGACATAATTACAATGGGAAATGCTATGGGGAAAAAATCAATACAATTAACTCCAAGCTACAATTTAAATGGTTTTTAGGACTCAGATAGAAACTAACAACAAATACTAATATGTGCTGCAAAGTTTAAATATTTAATGGTTGGAAGTAAAAATGGAAGGGAAAGGAAAGATGTATCACTAAAAAGTAATTTACTTTTTCTGTTCTGTTCACTATGTTTTTTTTAAATTTAAATAGAGCAGTCTTTTGTGTACGATCTTGCTTCCCCCCATTTTCTTTATATTTTAATATATGCTGTTTTCTATTATCTACTTCTCCTATCTTAAATATGCCCAATTTAACCTTATATTTCTGATAATTACACAGATGCAACAATGTACTTGACTTGGCAACAGTGTGGAAAAAGTTTTCATTGCTTTCTTCTAGGATATTTGTCAACTTCCCAGTCATGCTTATAGTCCTGGGAAAATCAAGCAGTTGCGTACGTACAAACTTGCACACATACATATATACACATGCATGCACACATAATAAAATGTAAAACTTATGCCATGGTTTTAATTTAATTATTCCCCAACTTCTCAAATTACCAATAATTGCATCTCTTTAAATTTTAATTGAATAATACATTTGAGTTGACCTCAGCTTAAGTGAGTCCATGAACCCAGTCTTGTGGTTTTATTGACAACACTTATGAAGAAGCTTGCTAGTGTCTTCTTCTGAAATGTTTTCCCTATTTCCCAGTCCACTTTATAATCCTGGGATTTCTTGGATGTCTCCCATCCAGGTTCTAAAAAAAGCCCAAGTCTACTTAGCTTCTGTGCCTAGAATAGGTCAATCTGCTGCTGCCATCTGTTGAAGTGAATTTGGTTTCTATCATTAATAAACCCACTTTTTAACGTACTGAATTTAGATTCATTACTGTTAAAAGTGATTTTCAAAATAGATAGTACATTGCTTAATTTTTCCCCAGATGCAGCAGGAGCAGTGAGAAAACCCATTATTAGGCATATAAGTAGATACAACTTCCAATAATACTTTAAGATACAGAAAATCTTGTCCCACACATTACTCATTTGCATTTACCAACAGTAATCGTGCTATGATAAGTGATCTTTTTTGAGATGACATTTTAAAATATTTGCCAAATGTGTAGGTAGCCCTACTGATGTATTAGGAAGAAGTTGCATTATAAAAACATCTGTGAGTAAACAACCAAGCTCAGAGAGCACCAAGGATGCAATAGTTCAAGCCTGAGCTACAAATATTCTCTTCTATAGATATTCATCCCTTTCTGTTCTATTTCATCCTTCCCTCCCATTTCACCCATCTCTCTTTGCCCAAAACCAGCTCAATTTCATGAATGAAGAATAATGTACAGGACAGTCCTAGACAGATTTAGTCAAGAATGCATTCCACTGAATTTGGTGATATTTGTTCTATAGTAAGGGTTCAATCTTGGGCATCCTTTTTTCATGTCAACCCTGCTGGACACAATGCACCTCATTTCTAAGCAAACAGGCATAACATTTGCATGTGCATTTATCTTAGTTGGAAGTATATCTACTTCTATATATACTCCTAACAACACCTGCATAGAGTTGTGCTATATAATGCATACTTATAAGCACTATAAGCAGGATGTATGCACATTCTCTTAGAAGTAAGCCTTTGAGGAGGTGGGTTTCCTAACAAGTGACGTGGGACTGCTGTTTTATAGAGCCTCCTCTATTTATTACATAGAAGTTTGCAAAAGTGATTTATTCCCAGGAAAAAGAAATGTTTCCTAAGAGGATCTCCCAGAGACCACTGGATTTTTCAGAGTCACCCTTGAGAGTGCAACAATTTCCTTGGGGAAGAAAAGCCAGTGTCAGATGGAATCATCTGCTGATTCTTCAAGAAGAATCAAGGATAATTATTTTCAGGCTAGAGATGGAACAGAGGGACTATGGATAAATGAATCAAAAGCTCCCAAGCAGCTTCCAGCCAAAGATTTGGCTTATGTACTTATCCTTTTAAATATAACAAGTGTGGAGACAAACATTTTACAAAAAGTTATCTTTGTTTCTTCCTTGTCTGGGTGAGTCCTGTATGGCTTCAGATGAAGTGGAAGTCCTTGCATTAAAGTTCTCCCAAAGGATATGATGCTCCATTATTATACAGTGGGGCAAAAAAGTATTTAGTCAGCCACCAATTGTGCAAGTTCTCCCACTTAAAAAGATGAGAGA
>JANHZU010006210.1:4561-15218 GCA_032468055.1 Acrochordus granulatus | reverse complement strand
CAATTACAGGCTTCTCTCATCTTTTTAAGTGGGAGAACTTGCACAATTGGTGGCTGACTAAATACTTTTTTGCCCCAATACATATAACTGTATGTTATACTTGCTCCCCCAATGATACCATACTTGTCAGCTCCCCCACATATTAGGATAAGATCTGTAGATGGGAAGAAGCCTAGTAGAAACCCAAAGGATGTCTCCATAAATGGAATAATGTGTTCTTGAACTTCCACTATATAGAGGCAATGTGCATACATGTAGCACCTTTTCCCTCCCAACATATGAATAATTTAAGATGGAGGTGGAAGGAGTGCAGTGATGGCAGCAAAACCACTATACACTTACTATCATCCCTGTATCCAACTGCTATTCACATGGAACATGAAACATCTGACTAGGGGTTTTGATTTGGAAAGAACTGATTGATTGAGGTCAATGTCAGAAACAGCATGGAAAGGGAATTCAAAGCATGTAACTGGTGATTGGAAACATATGGGCAGACACCTGGGTGTGCCAATAAAGATCTTGCATGTCTGCCAGTTTCACTTGGAAAATATTGATGGGTGGGAGTACATGATAAAAGAAAAAGAATTTGAGGAAAATAAGATTTTTTCTATTTGTTACAAGCTCCAGCAGCTTCACTGAGTCCAACAGCTCAGCCAGTTGAGAAGTAGACCTCTTTCTTTTCCCCAGTTACTGAGGACAGTATAGGAATTACTGAACTAATTCAGCTATGTTTGGGCAGTATTGGTGTCATCTTTAACAGGGGGAAATCAAAAACCTAGAGTTGAGGGAGGTACTAAATGATACTTTCTTCACTTTAGAAGCTTTATTAGTAAGAATACCTGTTTTCCGTTTTTCAAGTTTCAGAACAATTTCTCTTGAGAATCAGTTGGC
This sequence comes from Acrochordus granulatus, assembly GCA_032468055.1. Classification (NCBI taxonomy): domain Eukaryota; kingdom Metazoa; phylum Chordata; class Lepidosauria; order Squamata; family Acrochordidae; genus Acrochordus; species Acrochordus granulatus. The sequence goes on along the minus strand of JANHZU010006210.1, from coordinate 14,324 downwards.
CATGAAGTTATATTGGCCATTTCAGATGCAAGAATATTTTTTCTCTAAATAACCTTACACCCAAACCTCATTTGTTATGATATCTTCAGAATTTGCCCTGTCCAAATGGCTTACAGAGGTTTATTGCAGTTGTTCTGTATTGATTCATTTATTTTAGAAATTCATATGGATTCAGTGTCATGGGATTTGTGTGTTCCAGATCTTCAACTTCCCAGGTTGGTAAAAGCATGATCTTAACCAGATGACAGGTGCAATTCCATGCAGTGTCTATCTATCTGCAGGATGGAGTAGAGTAAATAACAGCTGAAATCATGCAATTTTTGCACCAACAGTACCCTCTTGTTTAAGGTGAGGAAGGCAAGGAGGAACCTTTAGAGCTATCAGTGCTATTAGCCATGGCTGGTTCTGAGAGAAAATCTAAGTGAGCTCTTTTTAAATATCCTCTAACTAAGGATGGTTCAGAAATCCATTTGATTTGTATTTTATTTTTTCTATTAACTGCATTTTTGCACATATATATTTTCAGAATTTACTGCACAGAAATGCACACACGAGCAAAACATTGTACTGAAACATACAAAGCAAAGAGTCAGGGAAATCCTAGTACTGTACTGTAAATGCTGTGTGCAAACAGAAAAGTCTATATAGAAAAATGCGTATATCAAGACAAATGTGTGCAGAGTGCCTTCATTTTTCATTTGGACTGCTTTGACCAAAATGGCAAACTGATGTGGAAATAAGATGAAATGAATTTAAGGTCGGAAAAATGAATAGTGGAACAAAATCGAACTTGGCTGATTTACTTTTTGCTTTTTTGGATTAACTCAGAAACTGAGTCATCCTGAAAACCCCTCAAACGTTAAAAAGTGTATATATTTTTTGAGGCCTTAACAAACCAAGTTTGCCTTACTTTCCTTTTTATAAAAGAAAGGAAATTGCATTAAGTTATTCTTTGGGCATCCATGATATGAGTAAGAGGGAGCCAGTGACATCATGGTGCCATTGGATCAATATTATTGCATTATTTTTAAATGTCTTACAAATAACATTATTATGACACCTCTGCCTTTGGCTTGTAATGCCTATGCATGTCCTTCTTATAAAGGGACCTCTTGTGTTCATATATCTTTATCCTCTTGATGCAAGCCAGGGAAAAATTAGATTCCTTTTAAAATCATGCCTCTAATTTAAGGTAAGCTTTTACGAATCTCAACAGCTAGTTTGCATCTTGGGACAATTTTGTTGGTATCTCTGCTGGTTTCACATGATTATAATTAGACCTCACCATGTGGTAGGAACTTAAGCATTAAATCTATAATCATTGAGGTTAATTACCCTAAACATGCCCTTCCCACATGGTTTGGATAATGTTTGAAAACAGGTGTTGCCTGACATAATTATATATATATTTTTTAAAAATCTGAAGCCTTGCTATCACCAACATATTTAAATTCTTGCTTTTCAAAATAAAAAGAATACTTGCAATGAAAAGATAACTCTCTTTGCTCCTCGTGCTTACAAAATTAAGTCGAAATTAACCAGTGCTTAAGGAATTAAGATGCACCTTGTGAGATCAGAGTCAAATGTTCATGAGTTCCAGCATTAAAAAAATGCCATATAGTTGGACAACTATGAATAGATATTTCTTTCTTCCTTTTTATTGTGCTGCTACATGATACATGATGTTACTTCAGTACAATGATATTTATTTTGTATAGGGACAAATTAATGGCATTCTGTTATTTTGATAACTTAGAATATTGGAAATAAAAGAAAAAATAGATACTCTATGAATACTAGCTACAGTTTAGGATATCAGTATTAGGAACATTAAAATCATTTGGCTTTTTCACTCAAAGTTCAGTGTAACATTGGAAAGGAAAATCTGAAAAAAACCACTGCAACTTGCATTAAGGTATTGGTGATATAATAAATATTTTGGTCTTAAATTTGATTAATTGATTATGTGCCATCATATCATGTTCAGCTCCGGGTGACCACATGGATTTTCTCCATGATGATCTATAAGCTACATTCCTTAAAATCTCTATTACATTATTACTTGTTGTACATATACATATATACAGTACATGTTAATAAAAGGAAAAAAAGATGAACAAAACAATATTCACCAGAAATACCAGAAAGAAAAAAAGAGAATAAAATAAACTAAAAAAAGAACTATTAAGTTTTTGACTTTCCCCTTTTTATATATCTGCTAATTGCAATATTTGTACACATTTAGGCCCCACAACTTTGAATAGTTATATATTGTTTGTGATGAAACACTAAGCCTGCACTAAATGTATTTCAAAATCAGAGCTAGAAAGTCAGAACATTCCCTTGCCTAATAGTTAAATGATGTTCATATTCACTTTTGTTTTTGCCTGTAGAACATTTAGGACAACATTGCTTCTCCTGTTGTGGTTACTTAGATGCCATCTGCTCTCCAGCAGGTTCTGCTTCATATTAAGACAGTCTGATCTAGTGGTGAAGGCACCAGGTAAGAAACCAGGAGGTCATGGGTTCTAGTCCTGTCTTAGCCATCAAAGCCAGCTGGGTGACCTTGGACTAGTGACTCTCTCTCAGCCCAACTCACCTCAAAGGGTTGCAGTTGTGGGGAAAATAGGAGGAGGAAGGTACATTGGATATGTTCACCGCCTTGAGTTATTTGTAAAAACAATAAAGGTGGGATAATCAATCAATCACTTGGGTGGTTCTCCCAAACCCCATTCATTGAGAACCAGGATGGTGTGGTAGATAAGCTGTTGGACTAAGGACAGGGAGACTCAGATTTTAATCCAACCTCATCACAGTAGCTCACAGAATAACTTTGGCCAGTCACATTCTTTCAATCTAATCTACCTTGTAGAGTTGCTGTGCGCAAAAATAGGTGGAGGGTGCGCTATGCATATTTCTTGAACTCTTAACAAACAACTTTTTCCTGGGCCCTGCTGATAATCTTACAACCCCACAGATTTTTGGCACTGCTGCAAATATTACTCTACAAACTGAGACAGCTTAGTTGCAGCATGGCACAGTTCAGCAACTAGCTTGTTGATGCTTACCCAGTTCTTTTCTTTTGCAAAAGGACATTTAGTTTTACTTTTAGTCTTACAACATCACAGTGGAGTTGATAGTAATGTATCAATTTTGTATTTCACATTGTCTTTTTTTTTAAATGAGCTTTGCAAGTTCCAAAAGTGATATTGATAGAGAGTTGGCATATACCTGGATAATCAAAAGTGACTTTGTGAAAGACTTTAAGAAAAGTGCTTCACGGTATGTGGAGATGAACATAGATAAAAAACAACATCAGAAAATAAGAAAATAACATGAAAAAAGTATTTTTCAGACATAATCAGTGGTAGAACCCACTGTCACCTTGCAATAGCTTCCCCTCAGTACTAATTTCTATCATGTAATTTCTATCACTTGATGAACCTTTTGATCACACACTTCACTGGAACAGCACTGAGATTTGTGATTGTATTAAGAAGATACAAAAATGTCAGTGTATTCTCTTTGTGATCTTTTCATACAGACACTCATTGCATATACATATACTCTTCATACATGTAAATCATAAGAAGGATATAATGTGTGAACTACTCTTACATCCATTGACTAAACAGAAGGCTAATGAGATCATATATTCTGGTGTATAAAGGTGCACGTGCTATTATTGAATAAAATAATTACGATATGGAAAGTTGGATGAGATAAGTGTTTTCTTTCTCTCTCCCCAAACCTCTTAAACTTGGGTAATCTGATGAAGCTGAATTACAAGATATTAAGGACTGCGGTTTTCCATAGCACATAGTTAAACTAAGGCATTTGCTGCCAAATTGTTTTACACTTTGATTGATTTCAGAGAGAGATGAAACCAATCCATGGAAGATAAAAATATCAAATAGTTATGAATCATAACAGCTCAGTCACCAGGGGAAAAATCATCATGTCCTTGATTGCCAGTCAGTGGGGACAGCTCTTGAACCCATAAGCAACTGAATTATGTCTGGGATAGCACATAAGAGAACATTTTCTCAATGGTTGGGCCCATCTTTTGGAATTTGTACTTGTTTAATTTGTTGGATTTATAAGCCACCGAAATCAAGGACTCTCAGCAGCTTATAATAAAACAATAATAAAATTAATATAACATTTTAAAAACCTTTAAAAACAAAAAATCTAACTGGACCAAGAGGGGAGGAGATAGAAAGATGATATAAATGTATATATAGGGGAAAGGAGGTGACAACTAAGCTACCAACCATCTCCACAATGATGAATCCCCATTAGAGCCCCATGCCAGTTGGAAGAGCCAGATCTTAAGGCTCTTTTGGAAAGCTATAAGGATGGGGGCAGACCTCATTTCTGGCAGCATGAACCACAGCAGCAAAGGTTCTTCTCCTTGACCCTGTCAGCCAAAATTCAGAATGGGATTCGGAAGAGGTCTCTTCTGATGATTCTGGTGGGATGGGAACTCTCCATTGGGGTGACATGATTCCTCAGATAAACTGGCCCCATGCCATGAAGAGCTTTAAAGGTCAAAACCAATACCTTAAATTGCACCTGGGAGCAGACTGGCAACCAATGGAGCTCATAGAATAAAGGTGTTACGTGGGCCGATCTACTGGCTCCTACAATAATCTGCGCAACTGCATTCTGCACCAGCTGTAGTCTCTGGATGCTCTTCAAGTGTAGCCCCATGTAGAGTGCATTTCAATAATCTAATATAGAGATGATGAGGGCATGAGTGACTGAGTGAAGGGACTCCTGGTCTAGGAAGGGGCATAACTGGTGCACAACATGAAGTTGCGCAAAGGCCCTCCTGGCTGTGACTGTCACTTGCTCTTCAAGTAGGATTTGCGAGTCCAGAAGGACCCCCAGATTGCTCACCAGGTCTGTCTGCAGTAATGCAACCCCATGTAGAGTTAAAGATGGTAAAATCCCAGAACCAGGACCCCCAGACACCCAAAGCCACTTTTACAGGAATTACCTATCAAGAGACATCAGGCTGCTATTCTTCTCTATTGCTTGCCTGTAAGCCTATTTTTATTTAGGCTGGCCTTTGTGACTTAGGGACTCTTGGGATATGTTCTATAGTGTACTTTTAAAAAAAAACATTTTAAATGGCTTCTTTTATTTGTTAATCATCCTGAAGACTTTCTTGTGATGACAAGGCAAGTTATATATTGGAAGGAAGGAAGGAAGGAAGGAAGGAAAGAAGGAAGGAAATTCCTATTGTGTTTACAGGCTTCCTAAGACATCAAGTTGGCCAATGTGAAAAAAGAATGTTAAACTAGAGGGGCTTTGATTCAATTCAACAGGACTCCTAATTATCTTAAACAAAGCTGTGCTAACTAAAAATAATGTTGGAAAGGACTGATTTGAAATGAGATTAAAGCAATCATGTAAGTACTATTAATTATGTCATGTTGGGACATGAAATCCAATCAAAATTTAATAGGTACTCTATTTAACAGGTAGATAATAAACACTTCCAGGTGAAAGGGAAAACTTAATACCCTTGTGACAAAAGTCTCCTTTTCATCACACAGCATCATGATACAGGATCTGCAGATGGAGCCATTTTGCTTCAGGAGGGGAATGCTGCTTCCGAAACGATTGCATACCATTTATTGGGCTTGAAGAAGCGGTCTGTGCTCTCACTGGAAAGAAATTTCACTTCCTGGGATCCCACTGTGCAGAGCAGCGGCTGATAAAATAATATAGCCCAAAACACAGCCAGTGCACCAGCACAATGTGTTTCGAAAGCAATGATGATTTGCCACCAAGGTAAACCCAAAAGCATTAATAATGTACACTTAGCCATGCTAAGATTTGTAGATTCAGAAGAAACATATAGATATACGTATAAACATATAGATATAGATATATCTACCACACCACATAGCCCCTTGACTTCCAAATAGAAATGAAAATAACAGGTCATCTGTGGCACTGTCTCACCCCAATGGGATTATTCAGCAGAATAGGCATGCCGCGGACCCCATCAGCAAGGAATTTCAGCAGTCCAGGAGAAGAGCCTCTTCTGCCATGGCCTCTGTCCTTTGGGACAAGTACTCCCCCCACCCCGAGGTGAGGTCCACCTCTTTCCTTGTGGCCTTCAGAAAGAGCCTGAAGACCTGGCTCTGCAAGTTAGCTTGGGGCTCCCTAGGTGGTTTGTCATCATAGAAGTGGTGGTCGGATCACTCAATTCTACCTCCCCCCACGTGCTTCTTGCACTCCTCCTTTCATCTTGCTAGTTTATTTATATTGCATCGTTATTAGTTTGCTTTCTTGTTTTTATTTGCATCAAATGTGAGCCGCCGAGGGTCGTTTCTGAGATTGGCGGCAGACAAAGTGTGAGAGATAAATAATAAAATAATCCAAAGAGTCGAAATAGGTTGGTCAATCAGGTTCATGTCACATCCCAGGATTAAATGTCCTCCTCCTTAGACATTCTTGCAGCTGAACAGACAAGCCTTGTTCCCGACTTGCAAACTCCTAAAGGAATTAAAAAACATCAGCCTCTTCTCCCACCACTCCCGGCTCCAACTTGCCTTCTGAAGTGAATCCACCTTCGAAACTAGGGTCACTTCTGTTCTGGACTGCACCAATTCACTCTATCGCTTCTGCAATCTAGGAAGAAAATGCAGGCATTTTTTTTTAGCCTGGGAGAATGGAGGAAACAGAGCACATGAAGAAACTCCCAATGAGGGAAAGGAAAATAAAGAGGCTGTTGCTAAGCTGAAGGAAAGCCTCGGGAGAGGTGTGCTACATGCTTTAATGCAAGATGAACTGAATACATTGCTTGAGAACGGTGTAGCTCCTGGCCTCATTTATCATACTGACAAGGATACTGACAGCTATCTGCAGTGATTCATCAGAGTAATGGCTGACTGGCAATAAGAGCCTGCTCGCCTGGAGCTGCTGGGCTAGATGGGAAAGCCGGCTCGACACAAAAATTCCTGGCTTTCTGCATCTGCGCTGTTTCCGTCATGTTTTATTCATTGTGCTTAATGGGATGCAAGCACTCTCTACAGCAGGCTTTTCTGCTGATCTTCGCGGGGCCTTGCAGTCTCAGCTCCCTCAGTATGCCGGACCTGGCAGGGAGGTGATGCCTCTCTTCCCTTTCAAGTGGGTGTGTGAGGAAAAAGCTGTGGTTGCACCACAAAGCTCCCTGTGACTGTTTGGGCATGGGCAGGAAAAGGGGCCCCCGAAGACAAATTGGAATTGGGCTTTTGGGACAACTGACCTTGGGAAATGTATCTCCTTTGTCTAATAGGTCGGTGTTTTTTAAACTTGGCAACTTTAAGAAGGGTGGACTTGGCAACTTTTAAAAGTCCACCCTTCTTAAAGTTGCCAAGTTTAAAAAACACTGTATTAGGTGGACTGTATCTAAAAACATCGACCCATTGTTGATTAAAAAATAAATAAATGATGATATCTAAGAACTGATGCTATCCCAGTGAGGAATGGGGCCAGGTTATCTGCAGGATCACACTCTTTGAGGCTATCTGCCCACCCCACCAGGCTGGATTGAATGGGCACGTTCCAAGTCCCTTCCTTAAATATTGTGATCTCATAGAACAGTCCTAGGAAGAGATCCGGCATGCCTCCATACTTGTAGCCTTCAGAAGCTCTTCCTCCAAGTTCTGGAATAAAATGTGACTGGAGTTTGTAGATGGCATCCCAGGAGACTGTCTGAAGTGCTGAATTTCTTTCCTTTGTTATGGTTTTTAAAATTACTTTTATTTTGTGGTTGTGAGCCACCCAAAATTGTACACGAAGAAGGGTACCTGTACAAATCTTTTAAATAAATCAATACACATTTTCTAAAAGTGCCATTTGTTAGAGATGCTTCAAGAGTGACATTTGCCATTGATAAAAGTGCTTTTTTTTTCTGAAAGGGAAAATTCTAGCTCAATTTCCATGGCTTTACATCATCATTTTTTTCATGTTAAGTTCTATTTTCCTTTCTTGCTATTCTTTTTTTTCAGAAAAAAGTGTCTCGCGCTACTAAAGACAAGCATTAGGCCTATTTTCTGCTCGAGTGTGTTAATGGATGTCGATAAGAAGAAAGCAGTAAAATAAAATCTAGATTTTTCATTTCTTTTCAAAACCAGCACACAAAAGACAAGCTATGTTTAGGCCCTCTGGCAGTTTTTTAAAAATGGGATTCATACATTTCACTGAATTTTTTTTTTGAAGGCTGCATCTTGTCGTTTTACAGTATGTGTATGTGTGTGCATGACCATTTGGTATGTAGAGTTGATGAAAAACTCACAGCCCAGCAAGTTGTTGTCATTAAGGAAGCCCTTAATTTTGAAGCCATTCATTATTTAGCCACAGCATAGCAGCTTCAAGACTCCTATCAGGATCAAAGAGTCTGTTTGTTTGCATGCTGTGCAAATTCAGACTGAAGTAGAATATTTTCAAGATTGCAAAGTGATTGTCAGAAAGAGGAGATTCAGAAAAAACGAAAAAACATCAATTTCTAATCCACGCATTTTCAAATACAAGCTCCTCTATAGAGCTGGGGCATTTCCTCTATAGTACATACAGAGAACAACACAGAGCTGCCCTAAGACATTACAGCTCTCTCCCATTTTCCTGAAACTTTTAATATTGTGTAACTTGTGATGTCATGACACTTCATCTTTCCTAACCTAGTTGTACTAGATCAACTAGATACTGCAATGTGCAACAAATAAGATAAAACATTAAGATCAATCCTAGGGACTCTTCATGTCATCTAGGTAGCTTGGACCCAAAAAATGCTTCTGCAGACAAAGATGTCAATGTTTGAATAGGATTTTTGTATGTTATTATTATTATTTAAATTTATTTGATGCCCAACTTGCGATGAGTAACTCTGGGTAGAGCACATTAAAATAACAATAAAGATATACAAGCACATAATAAATACAGACAAAAAAAGAGATAAGAAATATCAAATTAGGAGAAGTGCAAGATAGGGAACAGAGTGGAAGTGGAAGTATATCACTTTGGATAGCGAGATGGGCAGCATATAAATAAATAAATATTTACCCTTTAGCTCGTTATGTTCCAGTCCATATTATTCTAGCACAGGATTTCCCAACCTTGGCAACTTTAAGACCCATGGACTTCAACTCCAAGAATTCTCCAGCCAGCCATGTCCCTCCTTTAGCTCAAGAAGACAGTAGAGAGTTGAGGAAGACAACAGACAGTAGAGACTACTGGACCTTTAGTTGATTCTGTGATGATGTGAGAAGGCAACGCATTTGCTGTACCACATCACTGGGTACAAGTTACTGTCAAACTCTGTCACTGTAACAGGAAAGAGAATATCACTGCACAATCTCCAAAGCAAATTTGGGGGGAGAGGGCTGAGGTATAGCCAAAAGGACAAGACCTGGTTTAATGCCCATAGCTTCATTTTGAATCCAAACTATTACATTAGTTGGGAGGTTCCATTTTTGCCAGTAATTCAGCGCTGGAATAAATGTACAATTCCATTTAGAAATTATTCCACGTGCTTAAAAAATACCATTGCCAACCATTGTTCAGAAGAAAGAAAAGAGAAAGACAGACTAAGGATACTTCAGGAATCTTTGGAAATTTAGCTGTCATTCTGCCCCATCTCCCACAATCTCTGAGAACTGGCTGTGATGGCTGGGAATCTGGAGACTCACACATTTCACCTTCCTGTTCTAAGTATACTATAAGTGCAGCTCTTTCTATACTTCCAACCCTATGAAGTTTGCAAATA
>JANHZU010006209.1:1299-16520 GCA_032468055.1 Acrochordus granulatus | reverse complement strand
GCTGTCATGTATCACCTGACTATTATACCATAACTAATAAAAGAGCTTGAGTAGAGCTAGTCGGGGCTCGCTCACCCTGCTCATTCCGAGGGGCTCCCTCACCCCGAGGGGCTCATTCGCTCACCCCGAGGAAACCCAGACGTTGTCGCGTCTTATTCTTCCTCTCGCCCTGATCCCATGAGGAGCCTGCTGGCCGCGTGACAAGCCACAACTGATACCAAATTTTAGGGGTGCTTTCCCTGTAATGGCCTGCCCTCTGGCTCCCATAGCAATGTGTGCTCATCATAACCAGAATAATCTGTCCTAAATCCTCCAAGGTACTCCTTCTCCCATCCTGGCCTTCCTCCTCTAGAGGTGAATAAATCAGGCATCCCCTTATTCATGCACTTTCATACACACTCGGGAGAGGTAAAATTGAGGAAGGGCCTCATGGCACTTAAACTTCTGCTCTCAGTGTTAACTGGGTGCCCACCTCACTAATCTCCCACATCCATACAGCCTACTTGCCATTGGACAGTCACAAGGGCCAGTCACATTCATACCCTCCACCTGCCTCTCATCCAGATGGGGATTACCAATCAATCATGTTATCACCCCAAATCCTCCTGACTTATTGTATAATTAAAGCTGTAGAATTATTTCAGCTATGTTATATAATGAAAAGCTGTTTTGATTTTCTTGGACTATAGGCCATTGTGACATATTTTCTTGGTGAAAACTTTAATTCTTTTATTTTGAGAAAGTATAAACTGAAATGCTCCCCTCACCCAGAAAACCTGGATATAGCAATGTCTGATTTTCTTCTTACAAGAACTTGGCAGGCATTCTTTGAAATTTAATTAAAACAAATATTAGCTATAATTTCATATTAATAATAAAATAAGCTGAATGTAAAATCCTTCAAGCACAATTCCTTCTAATATATTAGCTTAAATTAATTTTAGATGGTTTTCAATGGACTGTTCTCATGTATATTATTTGTAATCATATTTAAGAACTTTTAATTTCATCACAAAGATTAAAGGACCATTTCTTTGTTTTTATATTTCAACATATTTGAAAGCATAAATCTAAGAGCAGAATATATCCTTGGAAGAATGAGTAATTTTCCCTTGGGTAATAATTCAGCCTGTGTGTTTGGGAATAGTTGAAAAATAAGCATCTTCTATATACTATTGAACGTCTTCAAAGAATTCAGATCTTGGATTTATCATAAATTCCATGTGTATATTTATTCAGAAATAAATCTCATGACACAAAAATAAGCTTACTATATAGAATATGTACTCAGAATTGCAGGCAAAGCTGCTTTGTAATCCTGTTGTGAGAAGTTCCGATTTGCTTAAAACAGCCAGCAAGATTCAGAATTCATCAACAATTGGAACTTAGGTAGTTTTCAGTATCCTAATACTGACCTGAGGGAATTATAAAGTAGATTGAGTTCATCTTAGTTATGTTTGCTATCCAGCTTAACTAACACTTACTCCATGTTGAACATCCGATCTTTCAGTTAATTTACAATCAAACTACAATACTGCAAGGATAGTTCCCAAGGATTATTTATTTAATGCAAGTATTCATTTTAGTGCAAAAATGGAGAAATATGTCGGCATTATAAAGTTACTATGTTCCCACATGAAATAGATAGCATTTTATAGAGCTATGAATATGAATCAGACAAAAATAGATATTAGGAAAACATCGTTTCACTGTTTAGGTTAGATAAGTAATAGAAAACAACTTTCCTCCATTAACTATTAAACAACCGTCTCCAGAATCTGGTCATGCCTAAAGAGACTTCAATCTCCCAGTTCACAATGCAATCCTGAACATGCCTTTCAAAGTCAACAGAAGTTGCGTATCTCTGTCCTATATCATTTAAATCTGTAAATTAATTAAATTCAGTTTATGTTCACTAAACTTTATATTCGTATTCACTTCATTAAAACTGTTATTTGATTCTAACATATAGGGAAAATAACTAGATAGATTCTATTGTGTCACTAACAGAAATAACTGCTTTATCGTATTTCTATATCAATTTGTAATTTAGAAAAAATATGACATTCTGCATATTGGTACATTCAGTTAGATTCACTTTTATATGATTGTTCTGTAAAAATACTTCAAAATTCTTCACAAAACAAATACATGAAAAGCTTTTAACATACTTTTTTATTTTATTTATTAAATTTATATGCCGCTGAAATCCAAACAACTCTCAGCGGCTTACAATACTTTACTTTTAGTAAAGAACTGCATTGCCAGATGCAGAGAAGTATAAGATTTGAATGACAATTAGTTTTGATCTCATTAATCCATGGGATATGAATCAAGTCAGTGTATATCAGAATAGTCAGATTTTAAAATTCTCAGTTACTAAACTGATGATTCATTTACATTCACACAGTTCTTGCATATTCATATGTGCTATTTTAGAAAGAATAATATACATGCACATCCACAACAAACTAAGATTGTCAAAATGATGACATGATTGCCATGACATCATTGTGCAAATTCTGCCTTTCTGTGTTTTCATCCTGACATTTGATACCAACATATATGTTGCGGCTTTTGCCTTGATGTTTCTTGTCTTGATGTTTTAACTACTTGTCTTCCCTTTTCCCACAACATGCTGACACAGAAACAGAGTGTGTCCATGCTTGTTCAAAATTAAAGAAATAAAGATACAGAAAGAAAGAAACTGAATTCTATAAATATTTAGTAACAAAAACTAAATTTTGTATTAAAGATGAATTTTATTAGATGAAAATACATTATACTCAATATATAATATCTTAACATCTCATTTTTGGAGATGTTATTTGAAAATTAATAAAATTACTAACTAGAATAGTTATACATTTTATATATAAATAAAAATATGTTCCAGATTACTATGTTAGAGCCCCTGTCATTTTTTTTTAATGTTAGTGCTGTGATTTTGTTCTGCTGGTTATTTTTCTTTAATTCTGTATTTTTAATGTTGTAAGCCAACCAGAGCCTTTTAGGAGTCAGGTAACCACAAAATTCAATTTATAAAATGAAATTAATCAGCAGTATATTTGTTACTCTTAAAAATATAATAATTATAAAACACTAATATATTAACACTAATTAATACTAATTAGGAATTTTGCACTATCTAGAAATTCTGTCTGCCAATTCAACAGATGGCTAGCTACATTTTGCATCATTATCTTCAGTATCATGTATTATTCACGTGACGTTTTGGATACTGTCTGTGCATATGAATCCCATTATATAATGTATTTTGTAATTAAAATGAGCACTGATACTTTTGGACATTGTTTTATTATCTACGCACATGGCTTTACTTTTAGAATGGGAATATAGCATGAAATTAATTACAAGATAGGAAAAATAGAAAAGAGTTTAAATATCAGTTGCCAAAGCTGATATTATGAAAAGATTCAAGAATACAACTATGGGAACATTCACAGTATTCTTTCATGGAGGTGTGACTCACAGGTGCATTTACTGGGAATGAATTTTAAGCAATTGCAATTATGAACCTATATTTAAGCAATTATTCATTGAAAAGCAAATTATTGATTTAAAGAGAACTATCTTATTGCTGACAAACAGTAAAGTCCAATCCTTTTAACTAATACTAGTGATGAATCATTTATCATATGGGTTTTCCTTATCATATGATATTCCAAACTGAAGATTTGGTTCAGTAGTATATAAAATCATAGGTTCAAATGTATTCTTTATCTTCACACAGCAGTGTTGGCCATTATGCCCTGATCTGCACAGAATATTACATTATATTAAGGTATGGAGGTTGAGTCATGGCAACTGGAGGATAGGTGAGCAATGATGTCTTCCACCCTGGCAGACATATTGTACAGGGGGTTCTCTAATAAACTTTTTTCTCAGACTGAAGAAGCTGCTTAGATAATGTTTCTAACCAACAAGAAAAGAGGTCCAATTGCCATGGCTCAACCTCCGGACAATTCTACCTGGATGACTGAGAATCTGTATCAACATTATATTAGGGTATAGTTTTGGACTGCATAAGCAGAAGTATATTGGTAAGATCACCTGAAAAATTCTGGTTAGATAGACCAGCTTATGCCTGTGCATTTCTGGATATCAGTTTTCAGAAACAATTTAAACAAAGTGGAATAAGTTTAGAAAAAGACAAGAAAGATAATCAGGAAACTGGAAACTAAGGCTTTGGGAAATGAAATGTTGGTTTTTAAGGAAGTGAGTTTGTTTAATCTTATGAAGACTGAAGGAAGATATTTATAAATTCATAATTTATATGACCCTATGTTTATAGTTTATATATTCAAGATGTCTTATAGTGTTTGTTAATGTTTTTTATTATTTAAATCATTATTTTTTAAATTTATATCCAGCCTTTTCTTCAGAAACTCAAGGTGACATACACAGCCAACCTTCCACCAATTTATCTCCACAAGATCATTCTAGCCTAAAAGTTACTCACTGACCTCCTTGATTAAGTAAGATTGAAGCTACGATTCAGTATCCAAGACTCAAAAGTGTGCCACCAAAAAAGGAGGAGGAGGAGATGCTAAAGGAGGAACATCAAAGATCACAGGATTAGTTATTAATTAGATTTATATTCCACTTTCTCCCAGGAGCTCAAGGTCATGGAGATAACAGTTCTTCAATTTTCACAACAGAAACTCTGTGACTGGCCTCCAATTATCCACTGAGCTTCCTTGACAGGAAAAGTGGGTTTAGTCTTGCATCCATCATTCCAGAACACAAGATTAATGTTTTTTTTTTTGTTCAGTCGCGCAGTCATGTCCGACTCTTCGCGACCCCATGGACTACATTACGCCAGGCCCCCTTGTCTTGCACTGACTCCCGGAGTCTTCCCAAGCTCACACCCATCACACTGACTATGCTATCTATCCACCTCATACTCTGCCGTCCCCTTCTCATCTTCCTTTCAATCCTTCCCAGCATCACAGTCTTTTGTCTCTAATGAGTCCTCCCTGCGCATTATGTAGCCAAAGTACTTGAGCTTCAGCTTCAGTATCTGTCCCTCCAATGAGCAATCAGGTTTGATTTCCTGGAGGATTGACTGGTTTGATAGGAAAGTTTAATGAAAAGGGTTTTCTAGAGTACATGTTTATGCTACACTATAAATGAAAAATTATGATTATTGTACAATGAATCCAAGGTTTTTGATGATTTCAGAACTTTCCTTAAAATATTTCTCTCATAACAGTCAAAAGAGATATACAGTATTTATAGCAAATAAAGACTCAGTCTTATTTGCTATTAATAAAAGAATCATGGTTAAGGGAAGAAGAAAATAAATTAAATACAGTTATGTGATATAAAAAAGGATCAGCAGAACAAGCAGTCAACTATATCTAATGATTTAAATACATGTCCCATATAAACAATCAACACTTGGTATATTTTACAAGATATCACCTCAAGGATAATTTCAGTGCAATGAAAGAATGAGGGAACAAGGTGCACTTATTACTGTCAAACATTTCAGAAAGATTTAACCCAGAGCCATTTAATTGGGTTTTCATACAATGCTTTTATTATTACTGTTAAGATTGATGATTGTCATTATAAAATATGAACTGTCCCAATGAGTGGAACAGCTACAAGCATCTTTCCATTGTTGGTTTTGAGGTTTCTATGGCTTCTTTGGCCAGATATAGTTCAAGAGAAAAGCCTGGTACAGGTAATAGGTTCACTTTCAGGCTTTTCTTAACTGAAAGCAGTCATTCTGCCATATTTGGTTGATCCAGCAATATAAAAAATAATGACATTGAAAACAATCTATAGTTAATTATAGCTGTATTACATTCCAGGTTCATCTATAAGACAGATTTGTAAATACACCAGAATGCCCTTTTTGTAAAATGTGTACATGATTGGAGCAAGTAGTTTATTTAGTAGTTTAAATATGGTCCAAATTTCCAGAAATGTTACAGCTTTATTATATTTTTTCTGTCATTTTTGTACAACTGTATACAGTACTTAAGGTACTTTTAATATTAAAATGCTAAGAAGATACTCAACACTTAGAATTTTAGGAAAGGTACCTCAGAAGGAATTGAAGTGTTTATTTGTTAAGGAATGGCAGAGAGTTTGAATTGGCAGGGTTTAAAATTATATTTAATTTATATCTAAGTGGAAAGTTGCCAAAGGTCACATTTAACCTCAAAAGATTAAGGCATATTACAATTGAAGTATTTGGTTAAAAAGAAGTTAAAGTTAAATGTGTGAATGAAAAAAAAGATTGCATCTGCTCTGCTTTTGTATGAATGTAGAATAGAAGTATGTAGAGGCTTTATACTCTTCTTCCACTGAACTTGTAATGTAAATTAATTGTCTCAAATATTTTCCCAAATTGTATCCTACAACTTGGCCACCGTTTTCAATAACACAGTTCTTAGTGCTCCTCCCCACCAAATTTTTGCTTGAGAAAGGATGAATACTAGTGGATTTCACTTACTTTTAAGATTTGTATTTTCTCTGGAAGGATAAAATAGGAGCAAAACATCCACATTGACTTACAATGGAATTCATGATGAAGTACTTGTATATTCTAAAACTTCTTCAGAATAAATAAGCTCAATCATGAAAACTAAGCGAAACAAATAACAGGAACTAAACAGGGAAGTATGCCAGAAAAAAAAATACTACCAGATTCAAGCAGAATCAAAATACTTCCTTCAGAAAATAGAGTTTATATTGAAACAAAATAAATCAAAATAAATAAATGTATTGTACACATTAGAAATACAAAAATTACAAAGATGTATGCTTAATATAAATATTATTAATAATAATATTATTAATAATATTAATATTAATTAATATTAAGCCCCAAGTACCAGCTTTCACAGAAGTCTGAAGCATAAAGAGCAGACACATTTTTTTCTTGATCTGATAAATGGAAAACAAATGGACCAACAGTTACATTTAAGAGTTTTTAAATATTACCCATATGAAATTACTGATTTTCTAGCAAAACTATGCAGTACAATTAATTTACTGTAAACACTTCTAGAAAAGGTTCTGGATAAAATTATTTTTCAAAGAGGATCAAAGAAATCTGATAGCACATTGATTCTGATGAATGTCTGAATTTCTAGATATTTCAGGACCTCTCCTTGAATTATTATCTCTTGGCTTCTTGAATTGCCTCATACCATTTCAACCCTTGATAGTATCAATACGTCTAAATCTTAGTATATTAATTCACCTGACCTTGTCATATTAGTCACATGGCCCAGAAATTGTACCTACTGAGTCTTCAGAATGATAATTGCTTATTGTTTTAGATGACAGCTGAATTCCAGTGATATTTTTTCTTTGCAATTACTGTGTGATTACAAACCAACATAGCATGTTGAAATTAGATTGAGCATGCTTAGCCCTTCACTGCATTGTATCCAGAAAGTTCTAGTTCTTAAAAATTGCAATGTAAGTATATGCATTGTATTTTCAGAATAAAAATGGAGGCTCATATTTAACACACAAAACTAATCATGGCACATAACAAGACATATAAAAGAGAAAGGGGCTAACTTAATTTTCTCTCAGACACTCTGCTTTTCTCTGTGGATTTGATATAACTTCATTTTCCTTTTATTACTTCAGCATCATCATCTTAACCTTTTCTCTGCCTTCTGTCCTGGAATATTCTGTTATATTTGTCCCACATGTAGCCTGATATTGAGCATTCAAGACCCATTTTTCCATATTTTTGCTCTTTGTAAGACACTAATGATTTTGTATCTGTGTAGATAACATAGCTATCAAATAGAAATTTGGAATCATACTATTAAAATGGTAATTTTTAAGGAACCTACCATAATATTTTTGTTGGAAGAGATTATTTTAGGAATAGAAATCATTGCTAGAACATTCTTTCTCTAAAGGACATAACACAATGCCCTGGATGATATAATATGCTCAGTTATACACACATACAGAACCATGTAACCATGCAACCTGATATCTAAAAATGGCTATTCTGTAGCATTCTGGAAATGCTTTAATTTTAACATATTGGAAGATTGGCATGAATATGAGACATTTTCTGTCTGGACCGAAAATCCAACCAACATCACCTATAATAGTAATGACAACGTTGATGGTGATCGTGATGATATTTGCTATGCTGTCCTCTGTTAGTATTTTCCATTTCCATATTGATAGAAGCAGATGTTGTGTATATTTTATTCTAACATGTTAAGCAGTAACATTAATACTCCTTCAGATTAGATGAATTTCATTAAAATGACACTGATACTAAATATCATAATTCCAATCTCTTTTTGCTTGTGTCAATAAACATGTATAAAAGTATAGCAAGGATCAGCTTTTATTCTCACAAGGAATATTATTATTGCAATGCTCTCTGAAGGAGCTACTCTTGAAGACCATCCAATAACTGCAAAAGGCTCAGAGTGTGACAATTTGGGATAGTCAGGTATTTTGCAGTTTGTCCATATAACACCTCTGCTGAGAACTGCACTGATTACTAAGTAGTGCCTGAATACAATTCAAATTTTTGTGTTTACTTTGAAAACTCTTGATGGCTCAGGATGGGAGTAACTTTGGAGTGAAAGCAAAGATAAAGAGAAGAACCAAGTTCTTGCTTGCTTTCTCTATTACAACAGAGAAAAATATGCAAACAATTAATGCTTCTGGAATTGCATCTAGAATATGTGGAAGACTGCAGTGACTTAGAAAAAATAATATGAAGGATGCATATTAGCTGTGAGTGGCAGGTTCTACATTTTATATATTTGAATAAGATAAATATAAAGTACTTATGCAATTATATAGATCAATACAAAAGCAGAACACAATGGACTTCATTTGAAGTTCAACCTCTTTTATGCCCTGCTGATGGCATACTTAAAGTATGGAAATGGATAAAGGAAATGTATATTTTTCCATTTCTTTATTGTCATATTAAAAAAAAGCTTTTATAGACTGTTGGATGAAATATCTTCAGACAAACTCTAAAGCAAATGGAATGATGAAGGATCCTCCTTCTGAGCCACAGGTCTCCCAGTAATTCCCTGACCATTATAATTCTTCTCTGGCTTCCCAATGGTTTTCTCTTCTTTCAGAGAGGAAAAGTGAGGCTTCTCTCCCTGTGGCCATTAGATCACAGAATTCCTATGTCCCCTTACAGCACAACTGAACTACTTTCTCCAAAGTCTTTTGTACTAATGTGCCCCATGTTCAGTGACTCTTATCTACTTTCTATAAAAGGATTCCTACTTCATTCATAAGATCAGTTAGAAAGATATTGCTAAAGGCTTTAGCAGTGCAATAAAAGCCTTTATAGGTGACAATTAGCACTTTGAATTGCACCCAGAAACCAAGTAAGAACTAATGTAAATCACAAAGTGGTGATGTATGGGCATACTGAGGCATGTCTGTGACTATCCTCACTGCCACATTCTAAAGGCATCTCCCAGTACAGTACGTTGTTATTGTCCTTCATAAAATGACTAAGGTGTGAGCTCTCCGGAGAGCCATCAGATCTATTAAAAGGCACAATTGGATTGATACAATAAATGGATCAGTGCAAAGGCCTTCTTGGCTACAGTTGCTACTTGCTTTTCAAGGAGGAAGTGTGAATCCAAGCAAAATCTCAGACTGTGTACTAGTTTGAATGGGGAAGTATAATGCCATCCAAAATTAAACATGAAAACTCCCCAGAATCAGATGGAACCATTGGGTAAATATAATCAGGGTAACTCAGGTTACACATTTTTTTTCCATACTCTTTTCTTAAAACTCACAATAGTACTTTACAATAGAAATCAGGGAGCTGTCCAGCAAAGAGCCACAGAAAAAAATGCAGAATAAAAAAAGAACTGTTTCAGCAATTGTAGGTCCATTTGAATAATGTTATAGTTGGTTCTGTTGTGCCATTCCTTCTTGGCCAAGAATTGATTTGTTCTTTACTTAGAGAAAGTGGAGCTCAGTAATGGTGAGTCTCTAAATGGGGCACTGCACCTTTAGTTCTATTCAACCAATATCTCCTAGAAAGAAGATCATATTCGATCTTCTGAACTTGTAGCTTCCTGGAAGTGTTATACATATCTGTTGATTCCTTATGAATGTCAAGCACAGATGTTATGGACTTCATTCATTCATATTATTTATATATATTGCTGGATGAAAAAGACACTTGACAGTTTATTGGAATCCAACAGAACATTAAATTGTCCATGGTAAGTTTTTTCTTTCAAGTGACACCAAAAAAATTCTACTACATCTGTTCTAAATCATAAAATATGTGTCAGAAAGCAGAAGAAATATTGAATTCTTTTGCAGTGTCTGTATAGTATAAATTAATCTCAGACATTTGGTATAAATTTATTTAAATTAATCTCTATTTTTAAACTGTTTTTTTTCTAAACTTATTTATTTTTCTATGTAGACTTTATAATTTCTTTAAGCAAACTATTTCAAGATTCAGACCAGAATAGTACTGAACTGGCATTCATTCCACATATGGGTGACCTTTTGCAGGCTCAGAATGGGAATTGATTATACTTCTTGCCCTCCCCCTTCCCTTTTTTTATCTTTGGTGACTTTTGATATGTTTGAACATGTTATCTTGCTGGATTGGCTCAGGTCATTGGGAGGGAGAAATAGTGTTGTGGTGGTTTTCCTTTTTTCTCCAGGGCCAGTTCAAATTAGCACTAGTAAGTAGGGAGAGATCTAGAGCCCCAATGTAGAGTTTATAAGTCAACATATTTTTCTCTGCATCCCATCAGCTAGAAGATATCTGCAACGTACTTACATATATTCAAGATGCATTAATAATTAAACCCGTTTTTTGAAGAATTTAATTCACTGCAGAACCAATTAATTAAATGGTGGAATTAACCAAGTACATTTTTATCGTACAGTTAATAATTTTGTGGTGTGTTCTCACAGAATAATAAAGTGACATAGAACAGAAGCAGTTCCTGTATACAACGGAACCTCGGATTGCGAGCCCAATCTGGTCCAGAAGAAAGCTCTTAGTCCAAAATGCTCTTAAACTAAAATGAAGTTTCCCATTGAAAACAACAGAAAATCAGATGATCCATTCCATGCCCCCAAAAATACACACACAAAAAAAATCATTTTATGTAGAAATGATTGTTCCTAACATCTGAAGCAAGTAACAATGATTAACACAGAATATAAAGCAGAAATAGAACAAACTAACCAGCACTTACAGATCTGCTTCGAGGCAGGTTCTGGTCTTGGCTGCTGCTAGGCTGGCTGCTGTCTGGTGCCCCCTTCTGGCTTAGAGGATCTGCTCCCGCTGCCGCCGAGGCAAAACAGCCTTTTCCCTCATTAGCGTCTTTCCAGGGATCTTTCCTGGGTGGTTTGGAAATGTTTCTTGTCTTAACTTGCCTCCGTGCTCTGAGAGGGAAGAGGAGATGGGCAGCAGGGAATGGGCTGGATGGTGCTGGGCGACAAGGGTTTGTGTGTTTTTGTCTGTGTGTGTGTGTTTGTGCGCGCACTTTCAGAAAAGTCCTGGCTGGCATGAGGAGACAAGAGGGAGGAGAGGAATGGGAGGGGATTGCCTGGAAGGAGAATCTGGAGCCTGAGTCTCAGGAGTTCCTTCTCTTGAAACCCTTTCACTTAATTTATGCTGTTTACACAGTGAGAAAGGAGAACCACTGACTCCGTTGTGAGATTTCCTGCACAAGCTCATCTCGCGGTGTTCATCTTGCAAGTTGCCACTCATCAACCAAAATAAATTTTATTAAATTTTTTTGCTCGTCTTGTGAAAATTTCATGCACCGAGGTGCTCACAATCCGAGGTTCCAGTGTAGTTCATTTATTCAATCCAATGGATTCCAAGTACCATAAGATTAACAATTCTGTGTATTTGTAAAAATATATCTAGAAGAACCATTTCTTGCTGAAGTTATTTCTACTACTTTGTTCATTTCTAGCACATAAGGAATTCTGTATATTTTACCATACATCTTTTATTTTGAAATCTTATCAGTTATTCATATCATAGGGTTTCACATCCTTAGCATTTTTTTTGATGTGAATAAAATCTTAGGGACTCATCAGGAATCTTTGGATATTTCCTAGCTTAAGCTCAGGTTGAAATGTATGAAAATAAAAGTTTAAGTCTACATGACAATTGTTAGAAAAATCACTAAAATAACACATATAAAATGTCCAGAACTTTCCAAAGTATTATATAAACAATAGGAAATTTTCTTGTACCATACAACTCAATTGTCCTTTCTCCTGGAAATAACTCTCATATTCTCTGCAGGCAGAGAATATTTTCATATATTACAGTAAGAGTGTTTTAAATAAATCACAATGGTGCCTGGATGATGTACAAACCAGAATGTCTGGGTTCATACAGTGCACTAAGCCTAAAACAAAGAATCTCTGTTATGGTTTGGTATTATGTGTGAACTCAAGAAATATTACTTACCATTTACTATTTGACTGTGTTATTATTGGACACAGTAGATTTTAAACTTTGGATTTTTTACATGCAAAAAACGTTTATTGTTTTACTGTTACTAAACCATTTAATAGTTTTACTCTAAGTCATGCTACTGAAATATTTTTTCAAATTTAGTGATGGCTTAGTGGATCTTTAAAAATATTTGCTTATATTGAATCTGAATTTAACATGCTATATCAGACTATTTAAAATGGTTCTCCAAATATCTGCAGGCCATGATATATGTTCTTAATAGAGTTTCCACACTTATGCCTATTGTCTACTGTGGATCTTCTTAACATGACTGGGCTTTCCTTCCAGTACTGATAGTGCAGGAAGATTAAAAATGAGGTAAAGAAGTAATGTAGGAAATGAATTTGCAGTGAAGTGAACACAACAATTATTGAAACTTGAGCTTTGCTACACCACAAGGTCTCTCTTTCATAAATGCGGCTAAGACTTCACATAATTAACATATAGGCCATTCATCAAATGCAAGGAAGTCCATCACATTTTGTGAAATGAAAATGTATTTATGGATTGTATAGAAATTATTGCCAATCATTATGGAATATGTTTGTAACTGATTATGTGCCATCAACTTGATGATGATTCTTAGCAACTACATACAGTAGATAGATTTTTCTCCATTATGACTGACATCCAATTTAATCCTTCAGGACTTCCAACAGTATCCCATTGGCACTTTAACTGAGTCCATCCACTTTGCTGCTGGTGGTTCATGTCTTCTCTTTCCTTCTACTTTTCTCAGCATGAGAAACTTCTCTAAAGAACTAGGTCTTCGCGTGTGTCTGAAGTAGGATAACTTGAATGTGGACATTTGTTCCCTGAATGAGAACTTTGAGTTGATTTGTTCAATGTTCCACTGCTTTATTTTCTTGGCTGTCCATGGTACTATTAAGGAGTTTTCCCCAGCAATATAGTTCAAAACCAATACTATCCTCCTCTTTCAAAGTCCAGCTGATACTTGGATAGACTGGTAAACAGTATTTTTGAAAAAAATTAAAATTTTTAAAAGCCTTTTTATAATATTTTTCTCTGTATTCTGAAGCTTACATGAGAAAAGCAATTACAATTTAACGCATCTTCTGCTGTTAAAAATTTACATGCTTACTATAATGTGTACAAAAAATTTTTTTTTAAGAGCTCAGCTTGCTGGGTGGAAGTTTGAAAGCATGCAAACGCGAGTAGATAATTGGCACCTTCAATGACAGATGGTGCAATGGGTCAATTGAAGTACTTTTTCAGTCATATCAATGGCCTCTCTCTCTCTCTAGTGAACCCTGTCAAGTGAGAATACCACTGAAGAAAAAAAATGGAAAGCTTGGTGAGACCAAGTGATATTGTTGGCCCATTTGTTTCCATAGGCATTGCATTACTTACTTCTATCAGTATGTTAGTTAACAATGATTTATTACAGATTCAAAGGAAGAAAATATTGCTGTAATAGACATTGGTATGTGACATCCACTTGTTAATAGCTCAATCTCATTTATTTTTCCCTAAAAATGGCTTGTAATACACCATTCTCAGGAGTAATTCTTATTTCATTAGAAGCATTTCTAGCTTGTCTTTCTGACAGCATAATGGTGGTGACCCTTTGTGACTGCCCTTCTCACTTGCTTAAAGGTCAACAAAGTCTTATCAGCACAATGAAAAGACAGGCAAATTGGTTGGCAGATACAGGAGAGTAGCATGAAAAAAAGATTGGAAAGCTATTTATGAAAGATAATAGGAGTCTTAGAGCGTAAGATAGAAAATAATTTGATTTTACAGATTAAACAGGCATGGTGTAGCAGTTGGCACATCATAAAATGTTCTGCTAAACCTAAAATGATGGGCAGAATAACAAAAGCAAAGATGCTACGTATTATTATTGTTGGGAATGGCAGCCATCTTACAGAATAGGGCTAAATTTAATTTAAAAAGCAATTGTTTGCTTTATTTCAGCTATAATTTGGCCTATATTGTACAGACATTCCACAATGTAAACAGAGCTTGACAGAGTGATGCCTTTGGCTCACAGTCCAATGATAATGTCTTTTTTCGTGGATGAACTGAATGATCTGTGTTTTGGTTGAATTGACTTCTACTTATGATCCTCCTCTTGGAAGACACTAAGGTTCTGGATTTTGTGTAAATTCAAAAATAGAGTATTGTTCAACAGCTGACTGTAGGTGGATCTTTGTTATGTTGGTGCTTGTGCTCTAGATTAGTGAGATTTGGGATGCACCTTTTGTATGTTTTATGTGCTTGCTCATCACTTATCTCTTGACTCATACATACAATTCCTAAGTATAATTAATTCCCCTCCTCTTCATGTTTTTAATTAAAAGCTTTATTTTAATTGAATATTATTTTATACATATTTAATATATTTTATTACTGTATATATTTCACTGCTCATGTGCTGCTTCTATATATTTTAGTACAGGAAACAATAAATATACATATTAAATAAACTAACAACAGCATATACATCTTGTTCCTGGACTATCCTAAAGATTCTTCCATTGTTCTTGGACTATTCTACAGTTGTAATAAGGGATCCAGAAACCTCTTTTGAATTTGACTTGTGTCTGTAAAAAATTCCATGGTTAAAATTTCAATATATTCATTAAGAGTGTTAAAGGACATCATACAAGGCCAAAGGCACAGATAAACAGCCACACCATTGTTTTATGTTATGCAATGTTCTGCCTTTTTTCCT